>JAPYYS010001277.1:0-28386 GCA_030522525.1 Campopleginae sp. 14b
CAACAAATGTCTTTGCTGCTGTAACACTTTGTTGCTGTTCGAGGAACATTTGTGTGCATGCTACGGGAGCAACAGTTCTTTGCTCCTGCAGCAGATCACGTTTGACAGAAAAAATTTGTTGTCACTATATTAACAAAGAAAATTTGTACCAGTAGCGTGGTGTACGCTACTAAAATTTTCTCTCCGTGCGTTGTTAGACACTTCGAAACTTTTATATATACAGTTTTTATTGTGTTTTTGCATAAGGGGCTCATGGCTATAAATAATCGGAGCCACAAAAAAATTCGCCAATAAATCGCTTCCATATATTTGCCCAAATGCTTCTCGGTCTTGTCTCAGAAATATTTTGGAGTCGATTGACTCTTCGGTATTTAACTTTCTCTCGAATATTTATTAATACGTATTTATGACGTTCACACGCTCAAGTGTTTACTCCCAAGCCAGAAACATTATCCATGCGTTGACAAACGTGTGTGTGTGTGTGTGTGTGTGTAGCAACATGTTTGGCAGGTTGTCGCGGGCTTATTAGTCTGCCGGTTAAGCGATAAAGCGCGGCTACCCACGCGACAGCGAGCGATACTAGTTCATACTTGGAGCGACCGAAGCAAACAACCCCTTAATTCCTCGTAGCAATTCAACGCATTTTCTGGTCCAATACGACTGGCTCTTTCTTCCTTCCCGACCAGAAACATCCATCTTGATCAAGCTACGTGCAGTTCGTTAGATCGAAAAAAATGCACCTGCTCGATGCACTAACTACAAATTGCATCGAAAGCTCATTTGCCATCACGAAGGAGATAAAATCGCTATGAAAAATTGGGTGCTATCGAAATTGTGGAATTTTTGAGGTGGGAAATATTAATAAAAGACACACCGACGACTATATTTCGATTTTCCAATCAATATCTATTTTTTCATTCGTCAACGACGCGCGAAGCTCCTCGAGGAACCGAACGAATAAGGCAAGAAAAACTAGCAAGAACTTTACGTTTTTCGATGACGCAGAATCTCGTAGCGTACGTTGCACTTTGTGCTGCATTGATTTTTTTTGTATTTTTCAATCAAGATTCGACAAGGCAAAAATGTTGCAAAGAAATACTCAAGTAGATTTTTCAAAACGATAATCGCGAGTGCAGGCTTTGGATTATTCAAAAGAAAAGGATATGGAGTGAGACAGAGAAAGAGAGAGAACTCGTGGTTGGCGAGGGTGAAGTGGATACAGTAGGAGCGTATAGTGGCGAGGGTAGTGGTGGTGCTGGAGTATGTCGGGCTCGTTGTGGTCTCGCGACTCTTTGTCCAACTAACAATATAAGGGTGAATCGCGTATAAACGGGTGCCGTGGTGAGACAGAGAGAGAGAGAGAGAAAGGGAGAGTTCGGGAGGGGGAGAGGCCAGAGAAAGAGGTTGAGGAAGGAGGGACGAGGTTCATGGGGCTGGGATTTATTGCTGCATTCCAACCTGATAATTCTGCACGATTGGGTGGCTTGTAGAGCTCGAACATAACACACGTTAGCTGTTTTATACGCAGACACACACGTCCTCGTGTGTACACGTACATTTACAAAATTGCGTGTCTTTATCGTTTATCATGGACAACGAAAAGCAGCTGTCCTCTCGAAGACTCATAAAAACACGAAGAGCAAGACCAACCATATATTTTATGTAGACCATGATCGATTGTCCATTTTTTCTTCCTTCTCATGAATTTTTCACCCTCAATTAATTATAGGCCATCTGATTGAGGAATTAAGTTTTAACAGCGTAAACGATCAACGTCAGACTATTTTTGCACCTGCCACGCTCCTAGCGATGACACTGAATACCGATTTTCCGCCAATCTTCTGTCTTTCCCTCTCTCTCTCTCTCTCTCTCTCTCTCTGATTTTTCGTTCACCATGTCCCATATGCATCTACACAGACGTAAAGATACAACGGTCTCGGAACATGTCGATGCTATATTTACGCTCAATTTTCTATTCCATTAACACGTTTTATTAACACCAAACCCGCTGCAGCGACGGCGTTTCGAATGAACTTACCGGAGGCTGATAAGTTGATTTTTCACAAGAAAAACTCACGATCTCGATTAATAATTCAATGCCATCAATAAAAATCATAACTTTTCGTGCTGGATCGAGTGATTTTTGTTCTCATTTCGTATTGATTCATTCTAATCAAAAATTTCATGCAGTTTTTGTTTTTATTTTTTTCTAAAATCTACAAAACATCAAATTAATCCCTGCAGGGCTCACTAGCGTAGGAACGATGAGTAGAATAATCGTAAAAGGAATAGCGTGCGAAGTATGGACATAATTCCTGGAGTTTTGGGTGGAGAGAATTTTTTGCATTTTTTTGTGTAGCCCCAAAAATGAGACATAAGTGAAAGTAACCCACATAAAGTGGAGTGTTAAAAAGGACTAAAGGTATACGAGGCGTGGGGTGTATGTGGTGAATGGGAGAAAGGGCAAATGGCATTGGTTGGTTGGTTCAATGTGATACCGATGGTGGCGTTCACCACGAGAGCTATAACAGTACACGGTACACACATCAATCACTGGCATTTTAATATCGGCCGGTAGAGCACAATAGCACCAAAACGCACATTCCCCAGAGACTGAGACCGAGAGAGAGAGAGAGAGAGAGAGAGAGAGAGAGAGAGAGAGAGAGGGAGAGAAAAATGTATACAGCAGAGAAAAAGAGGAAAAAAAAGAAAACAGAGATGGAAAGAAAAAAATGAGAGGGTGAGAGAAAGAGAGAATGATGGAAGAGGAACGAAGAAAGAGAGACGATAAACGGGTGAGCCCGTTCGAGCTATATACTACCAACCCCCATCATTGCTTCGAATACACCATACATCCCCTACCCTTCATATTTCAAGAGGTAGTAACAGGAAAAAAAATCTATCCTTTTTCATAATCCCTAAACAGAAAAATTCTTGTAATTCGCCTCGGATATATGGCTGCGTCCATTAGTTACGCGTTTTTGGTGGTCCATACATCCGGAGCATCGCTGCCCGGAGGACGGAAAATTATGACAGCAAACAAGGAAGAGGGCAATGAAAAAAAAATGACAAATTGGAACAGATCCGATGTTAAAAGTGTCCCAAAAAATCGAGCTGCCGATGAATCCGGTCAAAATTCTATCGACGTTGTAGGAACTTGTGTAAAAATGACTGGAACTGTTTCCTCTGCCTGATTAAGATTTAATTAATGTGGATTCCGCACGAAAATTGTTGTTTTCGAGTGATATGTCGTATGATTGTACTTTTTAGCCGACGATTAATCAGAGGAGTCAATGTAGGTATTAATTAATCAATCGAAAAATATAATCGTTCTGATATCGATGTGCCAACAGTCAGGGTGCAGCTCGTGACTCTTGTCCACGATTGTTGACATGTGGTCACGTTTCCACCGCACACAGCGAGTGCAAGGGTGGCGAAGGGAAAGTCGTCGAGAGGAGAGGGAAAAAGAGGAAGAGATAGATGTCGATTATATCGTTTGATGAAAAATCGATAGGTCTCGTTAATCGCGTTCCCCGCACTGACAGCCATTATGTAACCACCTCTCGCCAATACCGCGTATATCCACATTGCGGGGGTAGGAAGGGACTGATGTGCGCCGGTACCAGGCCCGTCGCAGCATCCCTGATGTCCTCACTTTCCTCCTCGTGATATAAACCAAAAACTCAACTCGCTCTCTCCCCCATCAACCGACGCATCTATTTCACTCACTCCCCCATCGACGTGTGTGTCGATTTCTGCTGGACATCACCTGCTGGTCATAGCCCATCGAAAACACGTCCCACATCCCTCTCTCCTATAAACATACACGTTCGATGCCCTCAGCTTGTTGGATAAACGAATTTGTCAATATTAGATTGATGCCTCCAGTCCTAATAAAAATAAACCTGTCGAAAGTTGTTACGAATACACGAACGCCAGGGACAGCAGCGTTTGACAAAGTGGAAGTTGTTTTCCATGTTTTTTTTTTTTCTATTCCGGCATACGAATTTCACGTGGGAAGAGGAACGTTTCAGAAAATGTTCACTTTGCACCAATTATCAATGAAAAAAAATGTGTCCATTCATTGAAAAAACGATCCATTAAAAATCAAAAAGAAATCCATCCAAAAGAAATTCGTGAAAAAGAGGCTTTTTCGATACCGCACGATCAAAACTTTCGAGTTATTTTATTTCGGACCCAATTTTTTAAGTAATCGATCATTTTTTTCGTAAATATGGTTTTCGACTTCGTCACATGACACGAAGGTCGCAGGGGGTGATTTCGGATCTAGAATAGCCTCCTGGGACAAGGATATCCATAGCTGGAGATTGCATATCGCCTGAATCGCACTACAGAACGAGATCGTCCTGAAGAGCTTCCTTTCCGCAGGAGCAGTGTTTGTTATCTATAGAAATATACACATTTCTACATACGCACGTCGTACACTAGTAGGACAACTCGAGGAAGATGGTTTGACGGTTCTCTTCGAAATGGATGTATCTCGTAAAGCAAGCGAGCCGACAAATACGTATTTCTTTCTCTTTCCACAACACTCTTCGCTTCTCTTCTACCCTTTATCTTTCCTTTCCGGTGTTGTAGACAGGGAAGCGGTTTATCCTTCACAGAATCGTTTCAGCTCACCCTTTTGCACCCCGAACCCCTTACATGTGATCCCCTTTTTCATGCTCCTCTCCTCTTTTTCCGTACTCGCGAGCTTGCTTCTCATTTCACTATTCACACTCGTTCTCGCTCGTTTTCAACGTCAAATTGAAGGATAAAGAAAGCCCGTGAAATTTTCTCGATCTGCGATTTAAAAAATTTCTTCAACTCGATCCACTGAGCGCTCGGAAAATCAGACTGGAAAAGCTTTGAAGGTGCGACACCTTTTCCTCACTAAATTTCCACGATTGATGTCTTTCACAATGTTCTATGTATATAGCATTGAAACGTGATACCATTTCCCCCTAAGGGACATAAAAATTCGAGCTTCTTACCATCGCCTATGCTTGACACTTCCGAAATAGAAAATCTTGCACACCTCGAAACTCTATGCGTGTCGTTTCGCTCCTATTCTTCGAAAATCATTTTAAAACGTTTACGAGGCTTCTCGACATCGAGACACATAAATTCGTCCTCACTGGACCAATTTCTTTGCTTATTTTTCAACCTATCCCCACAGAATCCTATCACTTATTATTTTATTTGACAAATTTTCTACACCACGAATAAAATGAGTCTTATAATTGAGGCTGCGAATGAAAACGTAATAGCGAAGCAGATTTTTGGTTTTTTAAGAGAAATACAAATATCTTCAGGTAAATGATCCACAAAATGACTTCGAGACTCGTTAATTTTTGCTCAACCGATGATTTAGTACGAATCCGGTCTTTGTCCGTACAGCAAAATGTAAAATTATATAAAACCAGAATAATCAAACAATCGGCAAGTTCGACTCCACGAGTTATGATGACAAGTTAGTAAAACATTCGGAATGGCAATAATATGGATGGGAAATGGGAACGAATGAAAGGTGAGATGGGTAAAAGGCTTTCATCATATTACATTGAGCATTAAATACGAATATGTTGATGATTCCCGGGGTGTGACGAAAATTCGTGTAAACGTGAGGAAGAGAAGGAAGCATAGGAACGTAGAAATTTCAAAAGCCTGTGTTTAACACAGACCTATCGGATTTAATATCTCAGGGGGGGAAAGCAGTGTGTGCACGGGATGATTCTGGTACGAGAGGATACGAAACTGGTGATCGGCATCGAACGAGAGCGAGCAAACTCGTGAAAGAGGTTTCCACCGGAGGTTTCACAGTATTTTTGCATATTGGCAAAAAATATTTTTTTTAAATGAAAAAAAAAAAAAACGCGGCCGAAAATCGGGGAATCAATCTCAACGCGTTATCTTCCCTGCGAATGAACCTAACGGGCACGTGTGTACACAAAAAAAATAGCCTACACTATTTTTTTCACGTTGACTATTTTTTCCTCTTTGGCTCTCGATCAACGTTTTTTTTCCTTCAGCCGAGAGATTTATTTTCAATATCGAACAAATGTGTGACGTATGTAATCCTCGGATGCTGTGGGATCAGAGTTGTTCTTTTCTCCCTTTCTTTTTTTCGCCCTTTCGAGCTTTTCAATTTGATTCCCGATTCTCGACGAACTCTCTCGAAAATCATGCTTCGCTCAACCTTTCGACTTTCATATTTATATACCGCGTCGAGTGTTGAGCTTCAGATATTCACAACCACCTGACTTCCCGTGATAAATATATAGACACGCAAAAGCATTCATAATATTAATATTGATATTCCAATTTGCATCCGAGGATTCGCCAGTATCGAGTGGCATTCACTACCGAAGCTTCGCAATCGCTTCACCGCCACGCAGCTACAAACAGATTCACCAAAAGAGCAAGAAATCCTCATATATTCAATACATAACGTGAAATCTAATATCTCCAATGAGTGCCATACATTTTTCACCCTTTTATACACTTTTATTTAGCAGAACTGAACGATCGCCAATGGAGGAAACAATACATTCGGAAATCAACGTTTTTATACATTTGGTTCCATTCAATTTTCAATTTTTTTCTCAAAACCTTACAAATTACGTATTTTGTAACAAATTTTTCTTCACAATTTCGATTGGAATTCGAAGCAGAGCATTGCCAGAATTTTCGCGATATTATGAAATTATGCAATTAATTTATTATTATTAATAAAAATATCATTTCATTTAAATTTGAATAGAGAGAAAGGGAGGGGGGGAGGGAGGGAGGGAGAGAGAGAGAGAGAGAGAGAGAGAGAGCGAGCGATCGTTGATTATGCCCGTCGTTGCTGCGTCATGCATTTACGTCGATTTTTCAGTTCTTCTTTTTTTTTTTTAAGTGTGCAAAATTATTCTAGCCAAGCTCTCGTGGCGAGAGATGAGCATTACCAATTCAAAGGAGGGCTGCTGCTGCTGGTGTAGTGACAAAACTATGACGGCTGAGATTTGTCACGGTTTTGTACGTTCAGAGACGTAGCGGAAATCGAGACGACTGTGAGAGCGTTGGCCAGAGCAAAGAACCGTTCTTTTCGTTAATTACTAATAATATTCAGAGGCGAAAGTCGTGAGCGTGAAAATGTGAATACGAGAAGGTTTGGACGTTTTAGTTACTAAAGCTTGGAAAAACGTGTACGCCGGCATGATTTCCTGGTGAATTTTGAAACTCTCGAGTTTGGATTACCATACGCAAACGAAGAGGAACCGAGCAACGACACTTTTTCTCTCTTTCTTTATCCATCCCATTCTCTTCTGGCCTTGCTCTTTTTCACTCACCCTCGCTTTGGCCAAGAAAAATGAATAAAATTATGCCGGAGCTACGGAAATTTTCGAGTCTCGACACCAACGCCAATGTGTTTTATACTCTTTTTTTCTACACCCTTGAAATCCGAGAAGAAACAAGGAAATTTCACGTTTACTTACTCCCCTATGTCTCATCTTTTGATTCTTGTTCGCGATATCGCCAAAAAAATTCCTCGAACCCAAATATTTTATGACAGATTATTCCACCGGGCATGGATGCTCCTTTTTTTCTTTCTTCTGGTACGTGTTGAGCAATTTACAAATCCATTCAGGCCTTAAAAATCGTACGAATTCTGCGATTGAAATAATTGAAGAAAATGTCTAGCTGCTTCGCAAATTTCATGGGAGAAAAACAGAGCCAGGTATCAGTGACTAATGTCGCGACTCCGATTATACTTTGAATTTTTTGTCAAATAATATTAATTTTATAAATTTCATTAAATCTTGACGAATCGGCTCGATGAAGAATTGATGAATTCTGAGTTTCAATTTAGTGGATCGATAAATCTCCGAAGTATTTCTATTTGAGTTCGACAGCTTACTTAATAAATCTGTTTCAAGAGCCTTAATGCGAAAAAGGTTGAAAGACGTATTTTCGAGCATGAGGCAGCTCGTTGAGGGTGCTCGATTTGGTTTAACGTTTCAAAATGGGTTTGTGTGGGTGTGCGTGGTATACGCGTCCCGGCTGTGGTTTGTACTATGTCGATGGGGTTGAGGAAGCGCAACTGGGGAGTCGCGAGGAAGACAGAGGGAGAAAGAGTGAGCGAGAGAGAAGAGCAAAGGACCCCGTGGTCGTCGTCAGGGTTGAACGATGCCCGGGTATAAGTCAGAATGCGGACAGGCACGTGGTTTCCGGGGATGAGAAGTTTAAATGGCTCGTCCGTATGGCGCGCTCACCTAAACCGTGTTCGTCTCTCATCCTCTCAACTCGTCAAATGTCCCTTTTCTGCTTTAAGCGCTTACCGAACACTCCCTCCGACTTCCACCTTCGCCTCTCTTTCTCGCAGCCTTTTTTTCGCTTGCTCCGTGACGCCCGAGACTTTTAAACATCGATAGCAGTAATTTTATCCATCCCAACACTCTCGATTGACTGTTCAACCCTTTGAACTCCTTTCTCGAGTGGCTCGGCATTCATTCGTTCACTACGTATATCTACGTTCGGTAACACTTGTTACAAAAATGTTTGAAGGACCTGCAAGTCGATTGAATCAAATAACGCGTCGAGTGCTGAAAAGAGTTGAGTGAAAAAATGTTCAACACTAACCCTCGAATCCTGCGATTCTTCGAGCTCGGCTCTCATCGCTTCGGACTCAATATTCCACCCCCTTTTTCCAATTACCAGTTTTTAGACCCCAAACACAAATTTTTTCCATAAAAAATAGTCATGGTTCCCATGGGTCTCCCGGACCTTGAATAATGTTATTAATACTCCAGCACGGTAAGCAGAACCAAGGAATTAATGAATCCGATCGACCTTATGCCCCACGTCAAATCCGCTAGATGGATGACCGTCGGAAGGTCCAGGAGAACCGGAAGTTCTATACAACCGCAAAAGGCCAGCGACCGCGGTCTACGCGTTTCCAACAAACTTCCGGCAAGCCAACGATACAAAAATAATTTATTAACATCTTATTACTATTTACGCTCCGCCCGGCAGACTCTGGTTTTCTTCAATTCATTATTCCACGCAAAACAACGTCGATAGTCGAATTCTTAAATCCTTCCCTCCCGTTTACTTCATACTTCGTATAAAAAAATCGAAAAATAGAACAACGAATTTTTTTTAAACATTTTTTC
Source organism: Campopleginae sp. 14b (assembly GCA_030522525.1). Taxonomy (NCBI): domain Eukaryota; kingdom Metazoa; phylum Arthropoda; class Insecta; order Hymenoptera; family Ichneumonidae; species Campopleginae sp. 14b. The sequence continues at coordinate 9,159 of JAPYYS010001277.1, forward strand.
GTTCACTCTTACGACTCCAGTTTCGGTGTCAACGAAACTGTGATCGCAGCAAGAAAATATCACGGTACTAATGTTTAAACCAAGATTGTGCTTGATGAGACACATTTGCCGAGGACTCGTACAAATATAGAAGTTCAGAGGGGAGAGGAGGAAAGATAGTACGAGTTAGAGAAGAGACATCGACTGATGGCAGTTTGGCGTACAAGACCCCGTCTTGCTCGACGATCTTCCAGAACTTGTGTCGATTTGTCGCATCTGTGCACGCGACGCCAACTTACTGCGTTAAGGCGAAGGGCTTAAATCTCTCTGGCAAAGGGCCGAAGGGTCCTCGTCTCCCTGAAGGATTCTGCTCATAGATTGCCTCTCTCTAACCTCGCATTGCTGTCCGTCCGATATGAATTTCCGCTCGTTATTCTCCTACGAATTATTTCGTCGAATATCTTGAAATAAATAGCTGAACGAGCAACCGATAAAATTGACTTTTTCCAATTTTTTTTTCTTCTCCGAATTAATCGAGTATCCAGAGAGACGAAGTGAGAAAATTGATGTAACCGCTGTGCCAAGTTTGACCGATCGTAAGGATCGAAGAAAAACTGAGTTATCCCCCTTCGTCGGCGTTATGAATGACGTTGCAAAAAGCTATTTTATATATACATGTGTGCACGCTCCAAGTCTCTCGGTGATTAGTGAACATCAATGCTCGCTTCTCTACCACGCCAGATTGTGATTTTCCAACAAATATTCTCAACGATTTCAAATCACAAACTCCTGTAACTTTTTATTTCGTAATCAATTTATTTTCTAATATTTTCATTCAATTTTATTAATTGCGATCCTGATCGAATGTACTCGCGTAAAGATAAAGTCAACATACTATAGAGATGCGAAATTAGAGACATGCATTTTGAAATGAAAACGGAGTCAATATTTCAAGTTCACAGTCTTTTAAAAATGATTTTTTTGTTCCTGGATTATAATCACACTAAAGTGATCGCTCAGGCGACACGTTGATTCGTGATATACGAGAGTAATACCGAGAATAAAAAGATCGTTGTGCGGGTCTCGTGAGCCACAAAAACGAGTTACCGTAACACTGTTATCCAATTGATCGCCTGTAGCCAGGCTATTCTACTAATTGTCTTTCGCGAGGGTCGCACGAAGAAGGGGACAAAGGAAAATGCACTATACATACACAAATACATAGATTATGATCGTGGTTTCTACCGCGTTATTGTTACGAAACCCCGACCTTTGAACGATAATATTTGGGTTTCTGAAAATCGGATCAGTACAATTTTCCGTCGGTTTTTTTTTCTGATAATCTTTTCACTTCATCAAAAATCCCGATTGCAAACTGCGAAGAATTTTTTCTTAGACGATTTTGTCATTGGAACGAAATGTTATCGTTGTTTTTTTTTTTTGCCTTTCGGATTTACACATGTCGTGATTGAAGTTTTTTCTCCTGGAGAGGTATTTGCAAAATCTTGTCAACGTCAAACGAAACGGAAGTGGCTGAAGATTCGTTCTGGCGAGAAGTAGGAAGGACCAGAGTGGGAGAAAGAAATGGAGAAAGATTTTGGTCGTGGGGCTGTTCCTTATACGTATAAGGAAAAACGAAGTTGGTACCAAGCCAAGCGAAGCTTAAAAATACGCAATCTTGAGAAGCCGTCATGCCGAAGAATTGAAATACCCGAGCTTTCCACCCAAGCATCCTTCCCCTTTGATATCGTTTACCCATAATCATTTAATTTAGCCCGGGTGAACGACACAAATTTCGAAGCCCATTCGAAACGCTCGCTGGTTCTATCTCCTCGGTATAGCTTCATGCTCTTTATATATACACTGTTAGTTACCGCCTCAAGCACTCGCATCTCGCGAATTTCCAACTTCTTTAAAGTCTTCTCACGCTACCCCGAACACAACCGTTCCCGCTGTTTTCCCTCACCTCTCCCGGGCTCTCTCTCTTTTCCTATCACTCTCGACACCTTCTCCAGAGGCCTTTCCTGGGCCCTCACACTGCTCGGTGGCCACTTTGACGATCAAATGAAATCAGAAAGATGATTTTCGACTTTTTTTCATTTATTCTTTCTGTTCATACCGCTTCCGGATTTTCACGAACCGATTCCGATACTTCAACCTCACTCGAACGTTTTTTACAATTCTAAATTGTTCATTTAACATTCTTTTGATTACGGATTTCAACTCCATTTCATTTCTTTTTATTTAACAATTTTTTTAATTAACTATTTAAATTTTTTCCCACTCGAATTTTGGTCTAAAAATTAAAATTAACGAGTGGAGATCCTTTACAAAGTATTTGAAATTGTTGACCATCCCCGCGTTCGTCGATTATTATATCCCACCGAATCCTTAATTTCTTCATTAAAAGATGAAAAGGAGCAGAAAAATTCACTCGGGATTAACCGTCGCGGGATGTAATATTCTTCACTCCCATTTGAAGGATACTTTATATTTCATATATTCCACCCTCCCTAACTAAGCATCGCCAAATACGGGAGACAGGAATGAAGAAGAAATGAAAAAGTAAGAAAAAAAAAATACAATATTCTCTCGAGAAGAAGCTCGAGATCTCATGGATGTGCGAACAAAAGAGGAAAAGTGCAGATTGTTGTGCCCGGGGTGAACGCGCACCGGGGCTTTATGGGGAAAATGGCGGGTTAAAAAAATGTCAATCCCGTGGAGAGAGGAGGCTGATATTTCACTATTTTCTTTTCTGCCTCGTTGTATTTTTTTTCTCGTGCTGTTTTCCTCATTTCGGCTTTTGCTAGTGAGACGACAATAATATGCCCCGTCGAAGACACTTTCCATGCAAAGTATACCATTGTGCAAATATGTATCTCTGTATATATTTATATCGCTTCGAAAGTCGACGACTGGGTGATCCTATCGGTTATTGAATCGTTAAGCCCTCGTCCGAATAAAAAGATATTTGCATAAGCGACACCCTCTCGCGTACGCCAGCGACAGCGACACCGAATCCCGCGCGTTACACGTTTCTCACCCATCCCCGTCTCACCTTCCTCGTTTTTCACTTAACGATTTCTTTATTTTTCCCAGTACAACTCGCTAAGACGCCAAATGCGATAATTTTGTGCATCAACCAAGTACACAAAGTCTTAATAAAAATTTTCGATCAATCCGAATAAAAATATTGCAATTTTTTTTTATAACGAACCAGAGTTTTTCAACGCAAGAAATATTCTTGAATTACACGATTGCCGCGTAATCATTGGGTTTCATGTGAAATCCAGAATAAAGAGACTCATTCCGAATGCAGAAAAAAAATCGACAGAGCAAGAGACGGTCGTGTGAGGGTGGAGGGTGTTCGGTGGTCTAGACACGACGAGGGGTGAAATATTCTTTACCCTCGGTGCAAATAATATTTTGAGACGCTAAAATGTGTCAAGCGGCTGATCCCAGCTGACATTTGAATATCCGCGTAGCTCGTGGGTGAAGGAGCGATGTTAGGGTCGCGGATTTCGAAGGAAGATCGCGGCAAGGAGCGAGAGAAAGACGCTAAGTCGAGGGGTTGAATCCGTAAAAGCGAAAAAGAGCTTTCGCTATCTATATATTTTTCTTTCGGTAAGCGGAGGTTCAACTTTCGTATGGTGTAGAAAAATATCCATAAAGCTTTTGAGATCGGATCCGTCAATCCGTTTTTCAACAATGAATTCTCCCCAAATCGATCCCATACAAGGATGAGAAAATATTTCATTGCATCGCGAGTTTGGACCAAAGAAAAAAAAAAGAAGAAAACAGTTTTTCGTTGCGTAAAAAAATGTTTGTACTCTATAAAATGGACGCGATGCCTTCAAGGTCAATGACCATGCAACTTAACGCAACAAGCACCTTGTGCCAGTCGGAGTATGGAAAAAAAACGACTGGCACGATTGCAAGTTCCTTTTTGGTGGCCGGACGCGTCCCCTCCCTGGGGACATGGCGAACAAGAATGATCGTTTTACACGAGCTTTGACCGAAAAATTTGTAAGTCTCCGCGGCTCGGTACATAAGTTTTACAACAGTGAGCTCCGTGCTCGCGGACACGACGATTAAGTGCGAGATTTAACGATCGACCAAACTTACGAGCGAGTTAAAAAAGCAAGGAGACCAAACGTGGCCGCAGTGTTGATGGCAACAGAGAGCAACAGCTCTTCGCCATGTTGGAGCAAGATGGAGAAGAAAGCGTTACTGCAACCATGTATTCGAACCACCTCCTTGGTACTTCATTTACTATGTATATCCAACTTCCGTCCTCAAGACACATTCGCCCCATGTCCAAGCAAAACTCAAGCCTTTATATACAGAACGTCTCACAAATCGTGAAATCCTCTCGAGCTCAACGTTTTTTCTCACATTGACGAACACCATTGGCTCCGAAGTAGAGTCACCCGATCAATCGATCGGGAAACAACCAAACAATCGCATTCGTAAAAAACGTAAAAAAAAAATGACTGACATGAAAAATGAAATGAAAATTGATTTTATTGATTATTTGTTTAATCATTGAAATGATCCAACTTTTTCGAGCCAATAGATTTTTCTGGGCACAAAAACCGATCGTCTCGTCATCGCAATTGAATTCCGAATATGAATAATGGGCTGTGGCAACGAAAAAATGGAATTTCGTTGCATTCCAACGATGCAAACATTAACATCGTGAAAAAAAATACAGTCGATTGTAAGGAACGATTTTGAGAAAATCAAGAGAATTGATCGTCGTTTTCTGACGACGTTGAAGTTTGTATCGTTGGCGTGCTACGAAATTCCATTTTTTTTCGAACAAATCACAATATTCTTATTGGATATTTAGCCAGCACAATAAAACGATCTTTTTTTTTTATTCCAAAGATGGAATCGGTATGGAAATTGTCATAGTTTTTGAAATTGGACAAACAATTAATGGAAAAACGAATTTTTCCTTGGACCTCAACGTTGCGAACTTCGGTACCTTGTTTTTTGGTGTTAAATTTGTCATTGTCTCGAGTGAAAAATGTGCAGCGATGCTTTTGCAACAGTCTGTATATTGCACAGGTTTTTTTTTTTATTCCTGTAATATTGATTTATCTTGTGGCGTAATCTCCAACTGTTGATGGTTAATGGACTTGACTACGGACGAAGCTACGACTTGAAAAACATTTACGACTTGATTTTATAAAACCATTCTTCAATCGTATATCAAAGATCCGTGTGTATATGGGCTTGAGAAATGTTTGTCCGGAGGCGGAAATGGCGGAGCCAACCTACGCTTAACTCTCTAACGAAATTGCACATATGTATATTTATATGCGAACACTTGGCGAGACCATAAAAAGTAGCAACTCGGATCTCCGTCCAGGACGTATTAAAGTTTTATACACGAGCATCGATTCCCAGCCTCGAGGTGAATATTTTTACGGAATCCAGACACCATACGTACCGCAATCGGTTCTGCTTCGACTCGTCGAGCAAAAAGTTTTATCGTTAAAGAGGTTAATCGAGTATCGTAGTCCTGAGCGTAATGACACCTGAGCTTTCGACAGAATGCCTAACAACGATCGTCGTTGACGTTGACGATCGTTGATCTAGCCTGCAAAAACCTCTTACGTAGAAAGGCATAAATTTCGGTTAATTTACTTACCTTGGCGTCTATAAACTGCGCTATTGAAAGATTAAAAAAAAAAACAAAAAAAACGTTGAAAAATCTTTTGCGTTGCATCAATATGCGTAAAACGATTTTATATTGGATGCAAATTATTGCAAGCTTGTTTAACGACTCGTTCTCGAAATAGATTCCGCGTCGAACGTGATTATCTTTTTTTTTTTTACTCAATTAGATCGATCAGGATCGAAAGGATCGATGGAGGAATTGAATCGTCGACTGTTCCGGGCGGAAAAATCACGTGGATCAAGGAGGTCCAGCCCGTTGGGCATCTTTTCGGCTTGAAAGTCAAATGAGCTTATAAATTTGCGATAAATAATGGACCAGTACTTGAAGATGAATTTGACACAGTTTTTGAAATACTAAATGACCGTTAAAGCGCGAGTTCCGTGTGTTCACGGATCTGCCAGTTTGCGTAAAACTGCAAGGAGACTTTCAGCTTTTATGGAAAGAAAAGAAGGGGTTGCCATTACGATTTTACAGCACTGGTTTGACACGGCGATTAAGCGGGAGATTTAAACGAGGACGGAGAAATGTCAGAGCGGACAAAATGTCTGCAAACGTTTTTTTTTCTCCAGCTTTTTATTAATTTTTTTTTTTTCATGTACACTTTCATACATGTTGGATTTTGTTCGCTTATAAACCTTCCTGGAATATGATAAATAAGTAAAAGTCCTTACACCCGCAAGACTGTACACTTTTTATCACTGTCTCTCTTCTTCCTCTCTTTCTCCCGCCGTCTCTCATTGGTGGTATCGTAAAACCTTTTTGACCAACATTACGCCGATGCGTGGCCTTACGACGGAGTCTCCCTTTCTCTCCCTCTCTCTCTCTCTCTCTCTCTTCTTCTCTCGCACTTCACATTCGTTATTTTTATTTATTTTTCCGCATATAGCGTCCGATCCCCGCGGTAAATCCCTCGTTTTTTCTCTTCCCACCTTGCGTCGATCTTTCGTTTTATCCCACAGCAATAACCGATCGCGTGTACCGAGGCAAGCATATTGACCAATAAAACGCGTGAAAAACGCTTCAACAAGAGTTTTACACATCGTCAAGGAAACTTGAAAGATGTCTTTTCGACGCGTCCTCGTACGAGCGGTGTCGATTTTGTTACCGATTACCGTAAGAATATTTTTATCCCGAACAAAAGCTCTCGGAATAAATAAGTTTGTGTGCTAAATCCTCGATGAGTTTGACATCTTTTGTCGGACATCGACGTCCATGCGTATACGATCCGTGAAATCGAGATGGAGAACTCTCTTCAATAAATAAACCAAAAAAACACACACATTGGAAAGAGAAGAACTCGAGAAAGATACTCCTGAAGAATCGATCGTCGACAATTAACGTCAAGCTCGAATCGCAGTCAGATTCTCACATCGAAGACGAGAGATAACCTTCCCGAAGATTTCTCTTACATTTTTCTTCATCCTCGTGTGTATCTTTGCCCGATGTAATGCGAAATCTTGTACCCCGAAGCCCGGTACTTCGATCACACTATTATTTTTTTCGTAACTAGAAACGAATGCAAAATAAGAAAATAAGAGAGACGCCAAATTTCGCAGAGCTCGTGCCTACACGAGGTCTTTCCTTTTCTCACAATCCTCGGACAGGTTTCTCGTTGTTCGCACTCGCTTGGACGACTTCGCGACCAAGTATCTGAGACTCTCGAACTCCGTACATAACACACTCGACTTCTTAGTCTCACACTCCTTCACCATCGATCGAAGATTCAATTTTATTGAATTCACATTTAACCCGTGTCCTCGCCTATCGATCATCTCCGACTCCCACATATTGGGAAAAAAATACGAAATGTACTGGATCCTGCACGAAAAAAATCACGGACGTGGTTGCGCGTTTTTTTCTAATAATAATTTTAAAAATGCTGTTCAAGTTTGCATCGTTAGAATGTAACGAAATTCTCTTTTTTCTTCAGCTGAGCTCATAATTATTATTCAATATTTGATCTAGACAATAAAACGATCCTCTTTGGTAACCAAAAAACTCAATGGACATGAAAAATTGTCAAGATTTTCGAAATTTCAATGAAAAATAAATGAAAAAAAATATTTTTCGTTGAATCTCAACGTTTGCGAACTTCAGATTCATTAAAAAAAAAAAAAAAACATGTGTGTCCACGCAAGTCCCATCGTCTCTCGGTTAATTGAATGAAATTTGATTGCTCAATAATAATAAAAAGTCATTCTAGAATCTCGATATTGGCACTCAAATTGGTAATCGATGTTTAAGCCAGTGGAGAAAAGTCACGGTGAAGTTAAAAGATGCATCAAAAGTAGCAGGAGTTGGGTGTAAAATGTGTTGACTCCATGAATGATAATAATCCTTATCCCCGGAGTCCGAGTCACCCGTTATAATGCTCATCAAAATGAGAGGAGGAGAGCGGAGAGATCCTTAAGGAGCTGTGTATCGGTAATTCTTGGGAGTCTCGGTCTTAGCATCGTTCGGCGTGGGCATGCAAATTTTCGCAACTTTGTTGCTACAAGACGAAGAAAGAGTTGAGAAAAGGAAGGGAGGAAAAGAAGTCCCACGGGTTTGTCGTTGCGGTGCAGCGTGAGATGTGGTCCGTCAAAGGATCGTAAAACGCAAGGCCACGTTGTTCGCATTCGCGTTTCTTCGACCCCCGCGCGTAACCATAAGAGTGAGAAAGAAACAAACGAAGATGGAGGATAAGAGCGAGAGAGACGATCAAACTTGAGAGATGACGATCGCAGGAGTCTCTGGATCACCTTTTCCCTGCATCAAAGTTTTTTTTGCATCATGCAGATGCACCGATTTTATGGGATTCTCTCTACATTTTTGTTTTACTCTTTTTTCCCATGCATAGGGTTCCGCTTAATATTAATTTTTGTTTTTTTTTTTTGTTTTTTTATACCGAATGGTATTGCTCGTGCAGCGAAAAAATAAATAAATGCACCTGCGGATATGTATGTGTGAATTTTAAATATACATATATTAATTGGAGAGTTCTGTGACCACGAAATAATAAAGTTTTGAGAGCCTCTAATAGCGCCGCTCGGGAGCATAACTCGGGAGCGAGAGCAACGTTCAATTAAGAATCGAGCCTTCTCGGACTGTTCGGAATAGTCGATTCCGTTCCGTCTCATTCCTTCTGCATTGATTTGTATATACGAATCGCTGATCCGATTTCAACTCGTGCAGAAACCCGCTTATAACCCGACTTCTTAATTCTCCAAGTGCCAAATTAACACGTCGATTCGATTAATCGAGAAAGCCTCTTTCGCTCCGGCTGATTGAGTTTTTATATTGATGGCACAGTGTCCGAATATTTATTAACACGAGAATTATGTGACACGGGTTTATGATATTATTCTTGAGTTTAATTTATCTTCCGGATTGAAATCGGATTTTTAAAGCGCCGCCGAGCGTTTAGGGATTTTTGAAAAATCCGGATCTTATGCTTTTAGTTTTTCAATCGCGAGCAAATTATTCCACAATATTTTTTAGATCATTTCAACGTTTCCGGGGAGGTAGTAAGTTTTTTCAATTGAATAGAAATTTCGTAATACACGAAAATGGAAAGTGCAGGGCATAGGGACATTAGCAAAAAGTAAACGCGCCATGATGAGCGATGTTGGTGAGAAAAGCTGTCAAGAAAGGATTTCCGGATGAGGCACTTGTCGAGGCGATCACTTTTTCGATGTATATTTATGTCTACCAAAAGGAGAAAGAGAGAGGGAGAGAATTTTGGGCGTTTCGCGTTCGACCAGTATAAATTATCCCGTTATGCTAATCTGAACGATTTGTCTAAATTAAAAGGCGCTCGGTGGTGATCCTCGTGTAGTAGCGGATCACGTTCCCCAACATTTTCGTCACTTCTCTCGCCCTTTCTCTTTTTGCCTGTTCATGTTGGACCAACGAGAGAGAGAGAGAGAGATCGAGAGTGGAGGAGAGAAACGGTGTTGGTGGTTAGCGCGTGAAGGATCCACTTCATCCCTTTTGGTCGCGGCTTGTCCGTCGCTTTCTCTTGATCCACCCCCGCCGACGCCTCTCTCTCTCTCTCTCTCTTTTCTGCCCGCTGTTCCTTCGAGGGTACGAAATCGGGCTGGACTTTACTGGCGCTGTTCACCCCCTCGTCGGTCAAGGATGTATAGGGGACGAGAGGGAGCTGAGCGGGGCATGATGCTCCGCGTTATCGGTCTAAATCCCCGCGGATGATGAGACTTTAGTTTATCGTGAACGTGCTGGTCAACATTCTCACGTTCCTATATACGTGTTATGTCGTTGGATCTATGAACGAACCGCGAAACAGGCCACACACGGACAAAACCACGAGTATACAAAAAGATAGCGAGACAAAAGAAGGTTAAAGGATGGGAAAAAGAGGCTACGAAAATGAGAAAAGAAAAACATGAGAGGATTTGTACTTTCCCTATCTCGCTCTCTTCTCTCCTTTCTTTTCTCGTTGTCGAGTATAAAACAGACAGGAAATACGTACGAACGACCCTTAGCCACATGGAAAGGTGCGGTCAGCCTCAAATCCCTGGCCCGCACGAGACTCGCCTTCAAAATGAGTTTTGTTTGAAGAACAAGACAAAAAACAAGATATCCTTACAAAAATCCATATGTGCACATGTCCGATATTACGAATTGGGGGCGATATATGTTGCAATCGGAATATATTTCCCCAAAGGTTCTAAATCTTCTTGTTCTTTGTGGCCAGGGGTGAATACAATGACAATAATTCCTACGTCGACAGCCACTTGGATCGGAAAAAAAAAAAAACAAATTATGTCCGCAACGATCCAGTCACTTTGGCCAACATTTTTTTCGCTTCTTTCGACCATCTGTCGCGTCACTGGCTTACGAAGGTGCTGATTGACGATTAACGTCAATTCCCCGCGATATATTTCGCTGCCCAACGATTTGGTGGCCAGTGCGGGTGCCTCAAGGAGCTTTGGGCCCGCATGAAAGATTCCGATTAATCAGGAATCCTCATTTCATCAAAAACTTGCATCCTTTTCTTCGGTTTATTCAATGCGACTCGAGACATTCGGCGTTGGACGGTCCATGGCAATTCACAAGAGATATGGAATGTTTGTTACATCTTCAGTTGTTTGCTTCCCCACCTCCAACTTCCTCATCTTCTTCTTCTTCTTCTTCTTTCTCTCTGTACTCTCTTGCTAAGCCGTATAAATCTGAGCAACTTAACAGCGGCATAAGTCCGGGGATTAAGTGAGGAGAATCGTCGTTGTGGCACTCGGCAGCTACACATTGCGGATGAGGGTTTTATATACACTTCTATATTTATATATTTGTATATATATGTATAAACAGCCTTACATACCTTGCTTTTGTATGTATAAAATAATATTATACATATATACTCGTACACATTGCAATTTGGCTTGCGAACGAAGCTGAAAGAGCGCATCCATCTAGTCCGCGCTCGCGAGCCTTCACTTATTTCCCTGTGGTTTCGACCTCTCGCCGCGGCATTAAAACCACAAGAGAGACTTCTCTCCAAGAGACAAACTGAGGACAGAAACGGTATATCCGTACTGACACCAAAATGAGTTTACGCTTAGGCCGGATAAAGTATCTTTTCTTATCCCCAACACTCTCTCCTCATTCGTACACGTTACGCTCGCACATCACAGAGCCCTTGATTCACATTGTTTTCATTTTTTTTAATGCAAATAAACCGCTTCGTTACTTTTATACATTTTAAGCAACGTCATTTACATTTCACGGAGTGACTAACGGCACAGTTGCCTCCGAATATTTAAAACTTATTGATTCTCTATTTTTTAAAACAAAAACTACTGTAAAAAGAATTTCGCAAAAATTCACGCAAATTCTTTACATTCTTTTTATTTATACAAAAAATTTCCAACCCGACGTCCAGAGTAATATTGTAGAAAATTATTGTTTCTGTATTACAGAACACAATGAGGTGTTTGTTTCCTCATTTTTTTTTAACAAAAACTACCGTACCAAAAATTTCTCCAAAATTCACGCAGATTCTTTAGATTCTTCTGATTTATAGAAAAAATTAGCAACCCGATGTCTAGAGTAATGCCGTAGAAAATTATTGTCTCTATATGACAAAACACATAAAGGTGCTTGTTTCCTCATTTTTTTTAGACAGAAACTACTGCACGAAAAATTTCGCAAAAATTCACGCGAATTCATTAGATTCTTCTGATTTATAGAAAAAAATTAGTAACTCGATGTCCAGAGGAATATCTTTTCTTGTGTTTCGAAAATGTTGAAAGCTCCGCTAAAATAAGTTGAACCAATCGAACAAGTCCCACCGCGTGGCTAAAACAGTTGAAAATGCTCCGAGGAGTGAGAAAATGAGAATGGAGTGAGAAACGGTTAGCACGCGAGCGTGTGCTTGATAGTTCTCGAACGTTATTGCGTTCAGGTGAAAGGAAAGACTTTTTTTCATTTGATACATACACGTAGATATATATACATAAATATGTAAATAAATAGAGAGATAGCCGAAGCATAACCGGGGTGGGAGGATAACCTGACGGGGATGTTGGTGCGGCCCAAGGGGTCGGGACTTGCTCGATATATGTGAGCGCCGAGGGAAACCCCCACGGAACAAGAGGGATATGTTCGAAGTTATATCTATATGTATACGTGAAGGAGAGGGAAAGGGGAGGGTGGTGAACTGCCAGACAGGGATACAGGTTTCCCGACGGTGGCTGATGAGGTATTGATGATAGGATCGCGTCAACACCAGCTGAGCCAATTACACGGCTAAATCTCCGCTATATCCTCCCGCTTTCTCTCTTACTATCCTTCTCGTTCTCCTCGTGTTCCCGAGTGCTCCCTATCGGCACGAATCTCCGTCCCAACCTCTCTCATCATCGATACTCCTCCTATATACTCCTCCTTATACATTTTATATAAACGATACTGTGGTGGGAGACGAATTTTTTCCCGGCACTGAGCAATTCTTTCGATAATAACGTCCGATAATAAGGAGTCGAGTAAAAAACTAAGCACTTGAAAAATCTTTTCAATTTTTTTTATGCAGTTGACTTTTCTTCACTTATTTTTTAGTCCATCCGATCCACTGCATTTGTATGACGTTACGATTTAACGGAGCATTGTCGAAAACGCAATAGCGATAAATCGTGGAGGATGACAGGAAAAATAGGATTGTCCGATTTGGTAAAAGGATCAATGACAAAGAGCTACGGAAATAAAATTTTAACGATCCCGAATTTTGGCGTTTTCCGTAATTCCTTTATTTTGGGTGCGTTTTGTTTCGTGCGTGCACTGCCCATGTTTTTTTTTTTTAATTTTTTCTTTTGCGCACTCGCACGTTTTAATCCTGTTGCTTTCATCACGCTCGTCCCATCATTTTTTTTCTTCTCAAAAGATCGCATGATTCAAGCTCCGTTTTGTCGTTACATTCAACTTTGACCAATTTGCTTTGCTGGAAAGACGTATAAAATGGGAAATGATGTTTAAACGATAAATATCGAGATGGCTTGACTAAAAATGTTGTTTTTCTTTTCTATTATGTTGCAGGTAAGTCCACGACTTTAATTCAGCATCTTTACGAGACTCGATGTCAAGGTAAACATCAACTTTCTTTATCTTCGTTTTGTCCCCCTCGGCACCCTCCAATTAGTTATCATCCTGTCTCGTGTATTTATTTTGTTTAACAACCGATCGTAAAACTTGCCAAGCGTGCATATTCCTCTGCGTGAAAGAAAAAATGGTATCTAGCTGTTGAAAGAGAACGAGATAAAGAGAGGAAGGGGAAAAAAAAGAAAAATATTGCCGCATCGATGTCGGGAGGGCAGGCCGGGGAATTTGGGTTTGAGAGAAAAAATGGAGCATACGTTAGGATATGAGCTTTAAGAGGGTGCCAAAAAAAAAAAACGTCTCGCGCGTTGGGTATACACAGTAATGCAGGGAGACAGAGAGAGAAAGAGTGAGAGGGCCATTTGTCCCGGAACGGAAGCGAGCAGCGGGAGGAGAAAGAGAGAAAAGAATATCGGGCAACGGTATACGAATAAGAAAGTGGGCATGAAGGAATAACAAACGTGGTGGCCACATTGAAATGGCCCGGTGGTCGTATCTCATAAAAGAGAGAGAACCCGAGAAGCACATCCGAGTTATATTCAGCGAGAGCAGTGAAAATCTTTCTCTCTTTCTCGTACGCCGTTTTCTTTCTCTTTCTGTTATCGAAGAGAAAGAACAACCCTCTGATAATGTTGACTCTCTCCCTCTCTCGTTCGCGAGATCGAGGAGAAAAAGAGACGGAGAAAAACTTGGAGTTCTCTCTTTCCATTTGTCCACGGAGAGGAAAAAAGAGTGAAAACGTGAACAAGTGGTGGGAGTATTTGTTCCTTTTCTCTCGCAAAATCGCCTCCCAAATCTCGCGTGAAAATTACCCTATTGTCCCGTCCAAAGCCCTTATTCTCTTCGTCTCCTTCGTCCTGCGCTCGTAACACTCTCCTTCTTCCCCCCCCCCCCCCCCCCCCCCCCCCCCCCCCCCCCCCCCCCCCCCCTCCCCTCCCCCCCCCCCGGCTTTTTGTTTCACGTTTTTATCCCACTCGGGGATCTATGGGGATGTCCTCCGGGCCACTTGGCACTCTCACCACCTTTAACACCTTTTTTCTTCCTTCTCCTTCCCTCCTACCAAAAATTCCACTCGACCCCGAGGACCAAGGTGAAAACCCACGTTCACCTCAACCATCCTCTCCGGAGCTTGCTCCATTTCCCCTAAACTTCTGGGTACGTACACTCCGATGGGTTACTACCGCAATATACACCCATGGGAAAAAATCCCCATAAACAAGCTGTGAATAACGTTGTCTCTTTATCGATAACGGGCATATCCATCGACGATGTTTCCAACAACTTTTGAAATCCGATTCATTTGTATCATCGAAACTGCCTCTTCAAACTCGAATATTCTCTGTCTATATTTTTCCAACCGATGAAAAGTTTATCCAATTAAAATGAAACCTTTTGACATTTCCGCGTTACATAACGCCAGCCTCGAGCGTTGCCTCAAAGTCTCGTTACTGTGTTAAAAGTGTATTCGAAATCCTCCCACACAATTCTCGAGTTATGTGTCGCAGTTGAAATTTTGTTTTTTCGCAATTTATTGTGAAAAAAGGAAATTCTAATTCCGTGATTCGACGTTGAGAGAATGGTCCTGTCTAAATAGCAACAAAACATAATTGTGCCAGGCGATGATTAATTTCAGCTGATGGAGTATATATGTCAGTTTTGCTCCCTCTGGTCTCATCCTCCGACGCTATATACTGTATGAATGTTTATACGCTCAACTGGATTTTGATGAATCGATCTAGCCGACCGCACTGACCATCGCGGTGGTAACACACGAGAATTTCGTGGGTGTATATACGCGGGGCTCCTTGTGTGGGTATGTGTCGATGCGGCTCGATGACTTTTTATTGGATATATAGCGGGGAATCGAGCTAAATCGACGGTATTTAGAGGGTTGCGTGCTCTCGGACCGAGCGAACGGCCGTTATCAGCCGAAGGGGGTGGGGGTTATCAAGGCGCGATCGGTGTGTTGGTTTTCATCGGACATACAGATATATCAAGGACATATGCTATTGCACTAAAAGGACGTAACCAACGAGTTTTTACATATCGATCGATGTTAGTTACACCCTTATGATCTTTATCTATCGATATATGAGCATTTAAGGAGGAGGGGTGCGCGGACGTGGACCATATGCCGCCAGTATGTTCGACACTCTCCGAACGTCCGGACAGTTCACCCGCTCCTCCTCATCCTCCTCCGGAGAGTCCAGTTTTCCTACACTCCCTCTCGCGCTCTCTTTCCATTTTCCTCTTGCTCTCTTGTCTCGTATCAGTCTCATAATCGATAAATTATTACAAACGATCCCTCTCCGAACCTGAAATCCACTCGACACACGTTTTCCTCTCTCTCTCTCACCCTCATTTTTTCACTCCATCGACTCATTTATCCCTCGGTTTGCCAAACCTACTCCATTCCATGTAAACCATGCCCAACACTTTTTTACTCCAAATCGTATGGAATTTTGTATATCTCTTCGTTCAACGACCAGAGGCCGGTCAATGCCACCCGATTGCTCTACCGGTACTCCGCTAATTACTGAACTGTCCGCCCGCGCAACCACTGACGAACTCTATGGAATGAAGGGTGGATTTATTTACACGAACAATTTTAACCGCTTTCCAAATTATTCTGGCAACTCCTCTTCTCAGCCTCTGCCCTACAGCTCTCAAATCAGTGCTACATTTTTACAATCGTTTCTATCAATTATTCAACCTTAATTGACTTTAATTAATGATGGAAGTCACTTCGGTCAAAGTTGCTAATGCAACGAAGCATTTTTTGAATTTTTGAAATATTTAATCATTTTTGTCGATCGTATCCTCAATTTTTACTCGTAAACTTTGACAAAACTTTTTGTTTTCCACTGCAATTTATTGAATTCATAGAAATCAGCAAAGAATTTGGGAAATTTTTGAAGCTCTGACGCATCTGAATGAACATTTTGATCCGTTCGTTTCGGTTTTTTCGTTCCGGACTGTTTGTTTTTTTGTTCCCTCAACGTTACGGTCCATGGACGATCCTCCGCCAGATTTTCCGCTATCGAGGTTCAATTGACGTGACACGCACGTCGCTTGATCAGCTCGGGAGTAACTTTTGCCTGTTCCGAAGTTGAGAAAGCTACGATACGAGACTCGCAATAACTTTTCTTCGACGAGGGCGCAGTGGCGGCGGTGGAGAAGAAAGTATTACGGGGTGTTTGTCCTCTGACCCCGGTGTCATATCATCCCACTCTCTATCGCTTCATCGTCCGTCTTTTTTCGGCTTTTTTCTTTTACTCTCTCGGCCATGGACATAATATATATGAACGAGAGACCAGACGGAGATCGAGTGATGAAAAATTGGAAGGAGAATCACGTGGCATATTGGTAAACTTGTGGTTTTGTTACAACAAGAACGAAGGACAAAGGCGCAAAACTATGGAGAGATAATGCGAGTGGATGAGTGCGCGCGGTTAGTCGAGGACGTATGTGTGTGACACATTAATTTACAATATTCTCTCTTTGCTTGCCCGGGCACGGTAACTCCGAGAGAACGAGATATCTCACCGTTGCTCAAACTTCATTTATACACGACGTGTATTAACTTACCATGGGCTTTTCCGCCTCAAATCGAACGTCGTGATCCCCCACTAGAGAGAAACTCTCTAGCCCATCCATTGATCGAACCTTTCCAAAAGAATTTCCGTTCCTGCTGGGAACGAGAAAAAAATGACCGCGGAGAAAAGGAGAAAAATCTCGTGCTCTCGGTGACGCGTGAAACATTTTTTTTCTTTAATCGTATTTTCAACTTTTCGACTCGAACTTTTGGTACATTGCGGAGAATCCAATAGTTGAATTACGCATTTTTGTAGTTTCGCACAAAAGCTCCTGTGCATTGACGCAATGTACACAGTGAATCGTTAGGGACCATATGTCGCAGTTTTGCTTCTCCGTCGTTTTGTCGAAGCGTCGAGGGACTCGATTTCATTATCGACTCGTACTCCCTGTGTGACGCGCTCTGGCTTTTATCCCACTACTATTCGTGTCATCCACTCGATCAAATTGCCAACCCTGTTTGGCTGCTCGACTTTATTTTGTTTTCCCGGTACAATATTAGTCAGTGCGCAACCGATACGAATATGCCATCGGGAGATCCGACCAGATTCCCCATAAAAATTATCTCAAATTCTATTATTTTTCCCTTTTTCATACTCGCCACTCGCTCTGTCTTTCTCGTCATTTATTACAACTATAAACCTCCTCATTCTTGCGTGTATTTTCCACTGCGTATACATATACACTTGTTGCAATCACTAATCGTTTTAGTCGAACAAGACTCGGAGTTATAAATTTAAAGATCAGTCGCCGATCTCTTCGGCATTCCTGCATGGAATTCGAGACACTCTCACTCTTACTCCTGCTTCCCTCCAGCTGCGTCTCTCCTTCTCTTCCTTAACTCTCCGACTCTGAGAGCCCGAGAGATCACCCTCTTTTATAGTTCCTGTTGTAAAGTCGAGCACCAGCCACCGTTGAAACGTCCACGTGATAATTTATGCTACCAATCGAGTGTATTCGCGTAAGCGTTCGAAAAACAGACCAACATACAGAACCAACAAAGCGATTTTTACACTCTCGCTTCTCCTTGTACTCAGCACCAAGTATTCCCGAGTATTGAGCATTTCAATAGACTTGAGAATCTCGTTACTACGCTCGTGTACGTATAAAAATTGACGAGTCACGTGCTGGTCACGTGAGAAAGTGATAAGAAGAATAAAAGGAAAACATTTTTTCTCGCTCTCGTGGATTTCCAGGTCACAATAATCGTCGCATCTCATCAACGACCTTCGCGTCGATTCATCGAGAATACATTCGATTTTTGTCTGAGCGTGTTTCACCCGCGGTGAACATAAGTTTTTGCGGTTACTCGACCACAATTCATGCGGCCGTACTGTGATTCGAGCTCACGCAGTCCCATCAACAGATCTCACGAGCCAATTCAGACATTTTCGAAGAAGTCCTTCGAGCGTGTATGCACTCCTCAGAATTTTTTCACCCGCTGTAAATATTCTCGGTGACGTTTATGCCCGTCACTTGGAACGATATGAGGCATAAATAACTGCAGGAGAGTTTCTTTTCTCCGGTTGAGCTTCCTGTGAAACGAGAATCAGTAACAATGTGTTACACAACAATGAACGATCGAGTTATGAAATTTTTTGTTCGAAAGAGAGTTCGAAAAAGATACCGAGGCGGAAAAGATGACTCGAATTTTCGAATATTCTTAATAATAATTAAAAAAAAAACAGATTTTTCGAACGTTTGGATTTTTTTTAAAACTCAAATTTCGCGGCGCTGGTTAAACGGCCTGTTCACCTCGTGGCAGGAAACATGATTGTCCTCTCTCAATGCGTAACAGCAAGTGTCAGATCCCGAGATACCGCAACCTGCAAGTGGGGTGGATCGAGGAAGCTCAAGCTCTGGTACAAACATCCATGGGATATACACTACTAGATACGCTTCGAGTATTCCGATCGGTTTTAGACACTATGGGGATGAAGGAGAAAGAGAGAGAGAGAGAGAGAGAGAGAGAGGCACGTACAGACGAGGATATTCTCACTTCGGAGGGTTGCAACGGGACTCCTGTGTGTCAAGGTACGCAGATATACGTGCACCGGTTGTCTCTTGATTGAGGAAATGATGTACACGGTGACCCGAGATTCAGGCTCGAACTCAGAAGACTGATAAGCAATCAGTGCAGAATAAAATTTCTCTGGAAAATTGTGCACTTTTTGCATCAGCGCGGTAACGACTCATATAATGGCGAAATGAATTCTGAACGCCAACGCCTCGGGTCCCGACCAGATTACCAGGTAAACTACAACCAGGCCCGTTGCACGAAGAGAAATGGGGATGTTGTAACAGCAAAAGATCCTTTGCTAATCGTCTTTTAGTTACAACAGCGAAGCCTTAAGCACCCGTAGCGTAATTTTCCTTATA
>JAPYYS010001278.1:0-31129 GCA_030522525.1 Campopleginae sp. 14b
GGGGGGGGGGGGTTTTTTTTTTGTGGGAGCTTTGTTTTTTTTTTTTTTTTTTTGGTTTTTTTTCTACCATTCACGATCCGGGATCGTGCCCGTCGGTGCGATCGACACTGCCACCGATGCATTCGTACTCGTGTTGATTTTCCTCTCCGCACCTGGCGCCGCTGCACCCGGAAATGGATTCGTACGCTTTTTCATTTCTGGAGCAAAAATTGAAAATATCGGTGAAACAAAACGAACCTCCCACGCCGGTCCTACAATGCTAATACCCTCCTTTTACGTCCACTGGACAATGACCGGAAGCCATTTTTTCTAGTTCCATAAAAATACCATTTTTTCTTATGTTTCCATCCATCCAAGTTGGAGTATTTTGAATGTTTATACAATATAAACATTTTATTTATACAATTTTTTCGTCTCGGGACAAAAATAAAGAGCCCCGGACTCCTGCCACATCTCTTTTTCCTTGCAATACCCTTAATCTTTAAACCCGTAGACACAACATTCCCTTTGAGGTCACACTCACCACGCTAGTGCAAATTTGTACTCCGATTTTTCAAAACTTAGTATTTCTCTGATGAATGCATGAAATTAATCTTGGAACCATACTTTTGAGGGGTACAAAATCCTGAGTAATCGATTGTCATGATTCGGAAAATTGAAAAATAAAATTTTATAGTCGAAAAATGGCAAAATTGTAGAAAGGAATTTTGAAAACCTGTTTACACTTGAAAATTGCACTTCGACTTTTAAAAACTTTGTATTTCTTCGATGAATTTATGAAATTGATCTTGCAGCCATACTTTTTGGGGGTAAAATATCCTGAATATTCGATTGCAATGGTTTTGAAAATTGAAAAATGGAAATTTAATCCCGAAAATTGGCCAAATTGAAGAGAGGAATTTTGAAAAGATGTTACACTTGAAATTTTCGTGGGTGCAAATTGGCACCAGTGTGGTGTCCACGGGTTAAGACTGAAAAATCCCGAAACTCGAAATCGTTAGATCGTTGGATTTTTCTGTTTTTGTTTTTGAATAATCGATCGCTTGATAAGCGCGATTTCGTTAAATGCAAAAAATGCTTGAGGGTTGATTGCAGTTTTTTTTTTGTTTCATCTCAAAAAGCAGTGCCAATGTCAACGAAAAGAGAAAGCGGGTTAGTAGATTTAAAGTTGCATTGGTTACGCGAAAGATTAGACAAAAAAGCGTAAGTAGTTGAAGAAGCAGCAACCAGAAAAGTAGCAACAAGCATAACAAAGCAATTTACATACCGGAAATGAGGAGCAGCAATTTGCGTTTAGCGCCCCAAGCGGTAATGCCTATTTCACAAAGATCCTTTTCCGTGAGTGTCGGGAACGTCGCCATATCAACTTCGTGATCGACGAACAGACCTGACGATGTGTTTTTCCCAGTTACCAATAAATGTAGCGAAATGTGTGTGTGTGTGTGTTTTTTGTGCGCTTCCAAATCAAAGCGTTAACTCAGAACAATTAGCAATATTCGTTGCTTCCATTAGCACAATCAGGCGACAACGAGCAATCAAAAAACCATTTCAACGATTTTCGTTCCACGTCATTATTATTAATCGGAGTTATTAATCATTCGAGTCCACAAAATAATGTCACATCATTTTTTCAATCATACGCGGAAAACAAAATAATTAAAAAATTACTATGAGATCATGGCGTCGCTCCGAGAGATTTCAGCAAATACTTCATTTCGTTTTATTTTATTAATTTATTAATTTATTTATTCATTTATTATTTTTGGCAATAATTTACTCGAAAAATTCTGAAATTGAACGTGAAATATCAAAGTTGATGGGATTTCCAATAGAATCTGGAGAAAACCGACTATGTATTGGCTAAAATCCCTTAGAGAGGCG
Source organism: Campopleginae sp. 14b (assembly GCA_030522525.1). Taxonomy (NCBI): domain Eukaryota; kingdom Metazoa; phylum Arthropoda; class Insecta; order Hymenoptera; family Ichneumonidae; species Campopleginae sp. 14b. The sequence continues at coordinate 1,882 of JAPYYS010001278.1, forward strand.
TCACTGTATGAGGGAACTATGTCGTCCCTTGGAATGCAACGAAATTCATTATTTGATCTTATTTTTGCAAAGTAGAGTTAAAAATGAGCACACGCAGTCTTCAAAGAAGATTTGGTGAAGAAAAACTGTGTGTGAATGAAAAATTTAAGTGATTTCGAAAATTTGAAAAATGGTGAGAGGATAAAATATTTTCTGATATTTTATCGATATCGTTAATTTTTAATATTATTTTATTTCCCCGTAACGTTGAAGAATGAGTGGTGAAGTAAGCAGCGAAAAAATTGTTAGAATGGTGAAAAAATCGATAAAAACAAGGCATTCGTGTTGAGCGACCTATTGAGGTATTTATTTATTCATGTAGAATAAAAAATGAGTACTCACGTATATACTTTTCGAGATTAACGCGCGTGAGCATTGTCACGAGTTCGGTGTAATTCTCGGACGTGATTTTTTCCAGCTGCCCCGATGGCGTGTGCTCGAGATAATTAGACGTCATTCCAATCGGTGTGACGTTATCTTTGCTCGTGTTCATACTGAAATTGAACGGCTTGTAAGCGACCGGCGTGAGATCTTCGTCCCAGAAATCCGATGTGTCCGCAAGATGTTGCTACAAAAAATAATTTTCAATGAAATTATTGCCCCATCGACAACAAACTTGATCATGGAAAAATAATAGTTTTTCTTGGCCAAATTCCTTATTACGTTCCATGCAAGTTTAGCCAAACGAAATTACGAAAATGGCGTTTTTTTTTGTTCACGTGAAGAACGTGAAATCGTGGAAATTTAATAAAATCTTGATTTGCAATGAGAAAACGATTTATTTATATGCACCAGGATTTTCTAGGAACTCCTAACAAACGTAAATTTGGTTACGGCGAAATGAATGTTTTTCAACAATTAATGAATCATTCATTTGAGCCTCTCGCGATTTTCTGAAATAAATATTTGTCAATAGTTAATAAATGAATCATTTGATAAAACGTAAACTTTCTTGATGGCGAATGAATTTGATGACCATAAACATCTACTGAGTTAAGGGACAAAAAAACCGATCGAACAAATCATTATCTTCAAGGAAATGCCTATGAAATTTGAGCGTGATAAAGGGTTAATGAACTAAATATATTTCTTTATTACAAATAAACTGTTTTCTCAGCGCGGGAACCTTCCGGAGGATCTCTGATGATGAAAATTAAATATTCACCTTATCGTGCTCGTTGGTTTCCGTGATCGGTGGCATAGACTGGCTCAGACCATAACCAGACCAAGCGGAAGTTGGTACCCGGTGCTCAGAGGCTTTGGGTCTATTTTGGACAGCCTTAACCGCCATGATTCTCTTTTGATCGTAGTCGTAAGAGGAGAGATTACTTTGGGCTGCCATTTGGAGGATTTTTTTTTCACAACCAGGAGCTCGTCGATCGCCTACTCCGAGATCCGTCAGCATTATGTTTTTGTCCATCATGCCAAAATCCATGGTCGAGGAAGTGCCACTGTCCGAAGGATTAACCGGAGAAATATTGCGTGGACTTACTGCCGGACTTGAGAGCGAACTCGATGCGCTACTCAGCGAAGAATAGGCGCTGCTGTTTTTGTTATCGTACTGGCTATTTCCGTTGTAGTTTCTCATGTTGCCATAGCCTCTCATCGCCGACAAATGTTGTTGCAATTGTCCAATCCCGAGCAAATTCTGGCCCGTCATATTCTGGTTATGAGACATCGAGGCATTTTGCTGCATCATTTGGGGCGCGCTCCCCAGCAAATTATTGATTTGCTGATAAGCGTAATTATGCGGGATCGGTAGCGGCGAAAACAAGGACGGCGGTAAGTTCCAATGAGGCGAGAGTACCAACGGATTTGGCGAGTGCGACATCGGCGACATACAGAAAGGCGGATTCTGCGTGTTTATCGTTAGCACGTTCGAAAAATTATCTCCTAATCCCAACGAATTCGCGTTACCTGCTTTCGTCCAATCGTAACAGAAAGCAAAAAAAAACAAAATATATTATCCCGGAGACACCACACACTCCCTTTGAGGTCACGCAATCACCACACTGGTGCAAATTTGCACTTCGTCTTCTCAAAACTTTGTATTTCTTCGATGAATGCATTAAATTAATCTTGAAACCAGACTTTTTAGGGGTAAAATATACTGAGTGATCGATTATAATTATTTTGAATTATAAAAATGGAATTTTATTCTTAAAAAACGGCCAAATTGAAGAAGGGAATTTTGAAAACCTGTCGCACTTGAAATTTTCGTGATTGCAAATTTTCACCAGTGTGGTGTCTACGGGGTTATGGTCGCACATCGAAAATGAATGTTCCATTACGTGGCGACATTGTTGCCCCAAAAAAAAGCCACTCACCACCATTTCCAGCGTTGTTTCCTTGGAAAACATTCTCAGCATTGGGTACGTGATAAGTCTCCGGTATCTCGGCGTTAACTCTCGGTTCATCGAGTCCCAAGAGTCTCCTCCTTGCCTCGTAAATGTTGCTAGCGTTTCTCTCGATGCCCTTGATTATCACCGAGAGCGTACTCTGGTTCGGTTTCGGTCTTACGTTTATGAAAACGTCCAAAGTCTGCATGAGCTGCGATACACTGTCAGTGGCCACACTCGGTGTCGTATTCTCCGGCAAATCAAACATCAGTACCAACGGCAAAGAGCCCTGTGAGGAAGAAAAATAAAAAATGACATTTTTCTTACTTGCTTGGCGCTTGGCAGGGAATTGACTTTTTTTCCCCATGGAAACCCATTAACAAAGAAAACTCAATGATATTTTAAGAATTCGACCAATACACTTGTTCGTTGACATTTTCGTCTTGACCGAATGAATTTATACGAAACTGTTGATTCGCCTTTGCCAACCCTGACCCAGCGACAGTGCTGGGCACAGGTGGAGCCATTAGTAGTGTTTTCCTGTCAGGGCTTGGAGCTGACGAGTCGATTGTCACGCGACCTCGAACAAAATGCACTCAATACCGTGGCTTTGACTCTTTGCGATGAATTCCATGGATAATGGATATTCTTACCAAAGAAAATAATGTCAAAAGTTGAAAAAAATCAATCACTGAATTATTGTGATAGAAATAACGTTCTTGCTTCGTATTAATTCTCCTCCATTCAAAAAATCAAATGGCGTTGTTGAAAAATTGAGAAATTTCGAAAAACAGCTGATGCTTTGAGTTTTCATTAATTTACGATAATTGGTATGGTTAGAAATTGATCATAAATCATTCACCATTATTTCATCACGTTAAAATACATAATACATGTTGGCACATGACGAAAGGGAATGAATAAGTGCGAACACACGACTGTAGGAAAACTGGTCGTTGCTGCAACTATATATCTATATATATGTGTAGCTGGACTTGACCCTAGACTCGATCAGAACATGACTTCAATTTGCAGAATGATCGATCATCACTTGCACGACAAATTTTCACAGTAAAACGATAACCATGTAAAAACTCATCCTCCAACATTTTAAGTGTTAAAGAGGGCTTCTACACACAACAATGTTGCCATGATAGAAGCACTATTTTTCGAGTTAACGAACACTAGAGTTTACATGCACAAGGTTTACAAGCATAGGATTCGGAAATATATGGGTTTGTCTTTTGCGTATTGTAAACTCAAATTATTCCACAACTATGTAGGCGAAAAATAGGGAAAGATAAATTAAAATTTGATTAAATTTTATTGAAATTTTATTAAAATTTTATCAGATTTTGTTGGAATTTCATTAAATTTTATTAAAATTTTATTAAATTTGATTTGAAATATTTCAAATTCGATTTAAATTCTATTAAATTTTATTCAGTTTTATTAAAATTTTATTAAATTTTATTAAAATTCAGTTTTATTTAAATTTTATTAAATTTTATTAAAGTTTTATTAAAATGTTGTTAAACTCATATCATATTGTCGTATGTAGCCAACCGCCTCAAGTGTTACGACTCGCGTGTTCTTCGAGAAGTTTTTTTTCGTGTCATGATATTCAATCAAGGTTTTTCGCCACTTTTGAGATATTTTTTCAATTTTTTTGAGAATGCAGAAAATTCTTTATGTTGACTTGAAATTTGTCGGGGTTTTTTTGCTGTTGTACACGACATTTCGATCTTCATTGTCGATACAATGGAAAGAGATGCGAGAATGTACAACGATATTCGTAGACACTTGGAGCACGTTCGACAATAGATTTGGATAAAAAGTAGAGAATTTGATGAATCAATTGACCTCAACTGTTGGGTGAATAATTATTGAAATTAGTATGGTATTTAAAGACTCACGACTAATTGCTGACGTGCCAGGTAGACGTTGCGAATAGCGCCTGTAATGATGACGTTGCTCTTCTTCAGACTGGGAATATAAGGATCGCCGGCGTCAGGAAACATTATTTGCGTGGCAGTGCGTTGCATAATCATCTTAAGATTAGTGTTTTGCTTGCCCAGCACGATGCTGTGATGCTGCGGCGAAATCTCCATTGACATTTGTACTTGAATCTGATTCTGTGTATTGTAAATTAAATCAATTAAAATTTAACAAATGCCTATGATCGTCGTGATAAGTAATACAAATAAAATATAAAATTCAATAAAAATATGAAAATATAAAAAAATATAATAATATAAAATAAATATGGAAATATAAAAAATGAATAAATATAAAATTAAAAATTCTCATTGAATATTATCAATATCGTCATATCGATGCGGTTCCGATGATGGCCAAACGTTTATTTTCGTCCGAACGCCTTTCGTTTCGCTTCGATATTGCTTTATCTGTTCGGACCAAAAACCAGCGCGGTCTCGTGTTTGCTTTTGATAATCACACAACTCGTTGCGATTCTATTGACTCTTTTTTTCGACCATTTCGTACGAACTCCCAGCGATAAATAAAAATAATGTAGTTGCCAACGTAATTGAAGTTTTTTGTGGATGCAGAAATTCCGGCGACCGAATCATCGATAAAGTTCGATCGCGTGACGAAATTTCTTATATAAAAAAAAAATGAGTTCTTTTATCGAGTGCTTTTTTGTTTTGTTTTGCTGGTGAAATACTTACCGCGAGGTGTTCGCACATGTAATGAATCAACAAGAGCGTAGCATCCTTGGCTTTAGTGACTTCCCATTCGCAACCTTTAACGACTACGAGTGTCGCGTGAAGCTTTGGCTGCGTTCGAAACATCACTTGAACGTTGTACTTCTCTTGAATCTTCACTACGTACGGTGAAGTCAAATCAGGAGTCGCTTGGGACGATCCCATTATCGGCAGCTCGAAAGTAAATATCAGAGGTGTCAGATTCTGCAAAACAAATGCGTTTTTTTTTAAGGTACAATCATTTCACGACGAATCCCAAATTTTCCATGCCAATCTATTGTTATTTTTTTCCTCCGTTCTTTTTTTTTTTTTTTTTAACACGTGACAACTATGTAGACGAAAAATAGAAAAAGAATCGTGTCATCATATTGAATGCTTTCAAAATATTTTTACATTTTTAAATTTTATTAAATTTTATAATTTTATTGAATTTTTAAATTTTATTAATTTTTTTTCAATTTTATAAAATTCTTGTCATATTGTAGTATGTAGCCGACCTGCTTAATCCGGAGCGTCCTGTGTACGCTTGTCGATCGGTTTTCTCTTTTAAAACTTATTAAAATTGCTTCAAACATTTCACCAGCCTCGTGCATGGTAAAATTGGCAAAGTGTCGACTTGGATTGATGAAAAACGAAGAAAAAAAACATAAGTTTGTGCACCAAGATATTTTCGAGCTTAATTTTTCAATTTTCTGGACGATTATTTATTTCTATACAACGAACTCTTCTCTAGGTCGAGAAAGAAGTAATCTTGTAACTCACCCTGACTCGCGCTCTAGCACGTTCAACACCGTCCATTTCACCCGCAATGGAAACTTGATTGCTCTTCTCTTGGTGATTGCTGCGATTGCTATCGGGAAAATGAATATGGCATCCAGTCTCCTCCATCACGCGTTTTATCGTCAAGCCACCCTTGCCAATAATGTGCGAATGATCAGTGTAACTCACGTCCAATTTCATTGTTACTCTATTGTTTTGCTGCGAGGACAAATAAATAAATTTAAAAAAAAAAAAAAAAAAAAATGAATGAATAAAAAATAAATTGAAAAATAATAAATAAATGACTTTAATAAGTTAAGAAAATATGAGGAAATGATCGATGCGGTCAAACGCCGCTCGATTATGCAAACTTCAATATATCATCGCCGATAAACGAATCGATACGAGAGTTGCAGTAAATACTTTTTTTCCCAACTTACACGAGCGTTCAAAATTTGCATAATCTTTTCTCTGGCTGCTCGAACGTCATCGGGTCGACCTGCAACCTTTATATGAGGATCTGGAGGCAGAAAAAGAAACAAAATAATTAACACCCAGCTGAATGGAACTTGAATTGACATTCACAAGTTTATTCCTGACAAATTCAAAGTCACTTTTGTTCAACAATGTTATTTATGTGGCGTCGATCAAGGTCAACATTTTTTTTGTTTTCCTGTCAGGTTCGACATCGACTATTAAAAAATTTCATTTTTTTTTTGTTTAACCCCCGCGTAACCTGCGGTTCAAAAATCAAGTCAAAAATCAAGTCAAAATATTTGTCAAGAAAAATGAGCAAGTTTCAAAAAATCGTCGTCAAAATTGACTGTTATCGATCATTTGGAGCGACTCGAAAGAACTGTGAGTCGTCACATAAATGAGTTTTCTTTTAAGGAGCGTCGCTACGCACAATAATGATAAAAGCATGGGAAAATTCGAAATTATTGGAATTTGATGAAATTTGGTGAGCATACTTTGAGTATTAAAAAATGAAAATATACAAATTTTTGAACATGTTTTTTTCTCCATAGTTTTCGAGTTATTGAACATTAGAGTTTCCATGCATGCATAGGATTGAGATATATATTATAGGTGCATCTTTTGCATATTGTAAACTCAAATAATTCGACAACTATATAGACGAAAAATTGGAACAAATTTGTGACATCGTATTTGATGCTAAAGAATATTATCACAAAATTTGATTAAATTCTTATTATCCTTAATCTCCTTAATCCAAATGAAATTATTGTTTTTGTGTTCGTGTTATCGTATTTTCCGGAAAAATCATTTATTTATAGCAATAGAAAAGAAACAATAATAAACGAAGCTCGTGAGTGTATCACATGAGATTGCGATCGAGTTATAATAGTCGGAATGAAAGACCTTTAAAGATAGTGGGTTAGAGTAGATATCAACTACGATAGTGTCTCTCTCTCTCAGTCAGGCGTAACTTGGCCAGCGTGGAAATTCCCAGAAGGTCTCAGAAGCGAGTGTCCAGCGTGGTGACGATGACGACGTCAACGTCAACGTCGACAAGTACGAATGGCTTTCCCTATATACCGCCGTTGTTTGTCGAGTCAACGACGAGATTTACAGCTCCCGTTAATTTCCACACTCTCGCGGATAGCCCAAGTGGAAGGAGTAAAAAAAAATCTTTCGCTCCACCGAGACCGGAATAGAGACCCAAAAAAATATCTCCCTCGTCGAGCCTGAATTCAGGCTGAAATAAAACCCAACAGATTCGCACCCTCGTCTCCGAAGACTCCAAAAGATCCAAGACCGAATTCGACGTAGACGTGAGAATCGAAATTAGAACGCTTGACTGAAAATAGGTCGATGCCATTCCTTGGATCAAAAAAATAACCGAGACGCCAGAAACGGAGAAAAATCGCCAAACGCGTAGCTTCGCTACGTGTGATTTTCCTTGTCAAATTAATTTCATGAATTTTCATATTCTCCGAACAAAAAATCCTCCTGGTCGATGTTAAGCTTTGCGCAGAAATTATGATCAGGGCTGCTCGCTAAATTCATGAAAATAAATTCGTGAATAATTTTGTATGAAAATGTTATCGGGACCAAAGTTTTTTCCTAATGCATGGAGCGCTTCTGCTCTAAAAATGAAATTTAGTCAAAAAACGTCGATATTTTGTTGAAAACGTTGAACTCAATATGTTTTGATAATTTCAAAATTTTTGTTATTTTGACAATATTTTTCATTCCTAACAAAACTATCAGCTAAATTTACGATTGGCATGACAAAAATTTACTTTACAGAAATTTTTTTTAATTTCAAAATTAAAAAAAAAAATTTTAATAAAAAAATTTTCAAAAAATTGAAAAGCATTAAATATGATGACACAAATCTTTTTCTTTTTTTCGTCTACATAGTTGTCGCGTGACAAAGAAATAAGAAAATTGACTTTCCAAAGAAATTTGCTTCGATATTTCGCGCTGCTTGGAGTAAATTTTTGCAACTATTCGAAAAAACGTTTAGTCGAACTCATTCAACAAAATATCGATCTTTTCCACCAAAATTTTATTTTCAGTGTGCAAAAAAAAATTAATAACGAAGAAAAAAAATATCGTTGAAAAATTGACCAGTCAATCTTGTGCGATCGGAATCACTGGATCGATTAAAGTTTTCGGGAAAGAACGTAGGCGAAGTTGCAGGTGACATTTGAATGAATAACACGCGCACCTTAAAGAGACGTCTTTAAAAAAAAAAATTTTTTAAAATGAAATCGTTGAGTCGTTCTTGATTTGTAAAACGCGATTCATTTGTTCGTTTACTCACAAACACAGCCCCAAGTATTTCTATAGTCGCGATCTTGGTGGTCAAGGCTCGTCGTCGATAAAAATAGTTTCATTGCATATTGTATTTGCGATGAGCAAGAATCATCTCTCCATTTCAAGCTGGTCGATCATTGCGTATCGTCGCACGAAAACCAACAAAATTAGCGACTCATCAATTTTTTTCGACTGTGAATGGGTCAAAAAAAAAATGAAGATTCGACAGAAAAAAATTCGGACTCGCAGACATGGAAAAAATATCGCGATCTCGAATTAAAAAAAAAGCGTTCACGAATGTTTGTTTTTTTTTTATGGATAAACCGATTTTGTCTGAATTACTCGGCGCGATAAAAATAACGAAAACTATTGGATCGGTGGATTTTTTTTCGCAGCGTTCATCTCTCCTGAGAGAGAAAGGGAACGAAAGATGCAAATGGAGTGTAATGACTAAGAAAGAAATGGGAATGGAGAATCGAGCCGAATATAAATATTTAATACATTGTGATACACACGCGACGCCGTTTACGAGCAGAGATCGTACGATGTTTACGCACAAAGGTCGGGGCCGAAGGAACGAGCGAGCTTCTCATACACACTTTACAAACGCAATCTTTCACTAAGGATGGTCAGGGATGAGAGTTGTTCGACTTACGAGATTAATTCCAATCCATCCTGCTTTTTAACTGGCGAGACTAAATTTTTTCCTCTCCGTCCAGTTTTCAAATATTTTCGAAAGATACAACCAAATTTTTTCGTACAAAATTATTCATCTGTTGACTCTAACGTCTCAACAAACAGACAATTAAAATGAAAAACTGAACATTTTTTATTTTAACGAATTATCATTACTCTTACATCATTGCAAAATTATTTTTCTCTTCATTTACCCTAACATTTCATTTTGCAACGATTAAGGAGGTTGGATCACAACGATACTGAATTGCCATGCTAAACCATGTTGGCAACATAAAAAATTTCAAAAAAATTAAAATTCAATAAAATTTGTGGGGCTCCTGATATCCCCGTAGGGTAAAACGTTATAGTTCATATTATTATTATGGTGGCGCATGATCAGAAAAAAAATTTTATCCACGAAAAAAAATTACCAAATTTGACAAAATTACTTTTACGTAATTTTTGGTTCACACGTTTTTTTCACATAATGAAACTGTACCGCAATTTCATTGCTACGTTCCATTATGGAAAAATTCTATTGCATCGAAAAGTGCATGTGTGCAATCGCTATTTACCAAATTTCGTATAATTGGTAAAAAATAAATGAATAATTACCAAATTTGGTAAATACATTCTTCAATAATATATACGGTAATTATGCAGTTTGCTTACTTTTGCGATAAGTGGGGGAATAATTTTTTTTTTTATAGGCCCATTCGATTGGTTGCCACTATAATGAAACCACGTGCTGGTAAAAAATTTGGAAAAAATTTTTGTTTGTAAAATTGATGCCAAAGAACGTTGTCACTAAATTCAATAAAATTCTCATTATTTTGAATTTGCTATCGGAGCTCCTTGAATAACGAAAAAAGAGTTTGGTCAATGATTGCGAACTGACACAATTAAATGCTGCTCATGATTTCGACGAGGGGCAAAAATAAGAAAGAAAAGAAAGTCGAATCCAATGGAATTTTCCATCGCCATAACTCGTGAATTAATGATTGATTATTGCTTAGAAAATGACAGCGCTCATTTGATGCTTCACCGATAACGATATAGGCTCTGACGAGAATGAACAACATGCAAAAACATATTTTATTCAGTGCTTCGTAATAAATAATCGATCGAATGTAACGTCTAATAATCCGGAAGTCGCGACTGTTGACCCAGTGGAAATGTACCTTCCATGATAAGCACGTGCCTCATCATGCCCTGACACACGCGCAAGTCGATTCAGTGGAAAATCGTAGAGCGAGTCAGTAGTTAAAGTACTTAGCTGAACAGACGGTGCGGTAGTAAATAGTTAGCATCTCGATGGTCACGTCCTTGACGCAGTAATCGAAAAAAATCATGCTCACAAAATCTCAAGGAGGTTGGCTACGTACGACAATGTGATAAGAATTTCATAAAATTTCGTGACAATATTCTTTAGCATCAAACACAATTTTTACATTGTGTTTAAAAAATTTAATAAAATTTAATAAAATTTAATGAAATTCAATAAAATTCGATAAAATTTAATAAAATTTAATAAAATTTTAATAAAAGTTAATAAAATTTTAATATAATTTAATGAAATTCAAATGAAGTTTAACAAAATTTAAATGAAATTTAATAAATTTAAATAAAATTTAATAAAATTTTAAGCAAACTCTAGTGCTCGGTTACTTGAAAACTATGCAGAAGAAAAATCAAAAAAAAATTAGTATATTTATATTTAATCCTAAAAAGTATGCTCACGAAATTTCATCAGATTCTAATCTGATGAAACACGACAGAAATGCTAATTCTTCCAAAACGTTATAGTTTTGCCAAAATCAAATATTGAAATTTATTGCTAATGAGAAAAATGTGATTTGAGAGAAAAAAAAATGTAGAAAAATGGAATTGTGCAGTTTTTCGTGCAATAATTATTTAGATCAGGCGAAAAATTCCACGTGAAAAAATGATTTGAATATGGATTAGTCATTTCGTCCAGACGATATCTTGGCTGACGGAAAAGTTTTAGTGCGAGAGCAGTCTCTACTTTTCCATTCAACTTTCTTCGTTCCGCTCGCACGCCATATCTTTTTTGTTCCATCTCGCTCTCTCGTTCGTTCCCCAGTTTGGCATTTATTATTTTTGTTTCGAGAGCGCTCGACCGGAGCATTTTTACGTCATTCGAATTAGTCGTCACGCTTCGATAATGCCACAACTGGATGAACAAATCATCGAGCAACGCGAAACATAATTATATGTGAGGATCGTAATCACTTTCAACAAATTTTTTGACGCTACACTTTATTATCTCATCGATAACATTTTAAATGATTGTAAAGCATCGTGACCAAACGATTGCAACTATTTTTTTCGAATGCCCATCACGATTAATCGACAACCGTTATTATTATTGTTTCTCCAGAACCTTACGATTTCCACGACAAGTTTTTGCAAAAAAAAAAACTCGAAAAAATCTCAACAACAACAACAACAACAACAACAACAAATAAATGAAAGCAACACCTGTCGTTCAATCGCGAGACGATTCTGTCCTCGCACCGAGTCGTTGTCATTAACGTCGGCAAATATACTCAACACCTTAACTCGTGGGCCACCGAATTTCATGACACCGAAAAAGAAAAACATGAAAAAATGTATATTTGGATAAAAAAAAAATCTCGATTACTCACCCTTCTTCGTTTTCGCTCCGATCTTCAGGCGCGATGGCCACGTGACGAAGGTACTTGTCTCGTCCATGACCTGCGGAACATACAAGGTTACATAAAAAATCGATTCATCGATCTATCACGTCACCCTAATTATTTATTATCCATCGGAGCAGCAATTAACGCGAAGAAAAAATACACACGCACGCCATAAGATACACAATGCAGGAAACAAAATAAATTTCATTGCATACGTAATCGTCTACTTCGGAAAGATAATATTAATTTTATCGAAGAAATTACTGATTAATCAAGATTAATAAAATCAATAATTTCAAGATAAAATTAATTTTATCTCTGTATTTTTTTTAACATTTTTTAAATATTTTTTACTTTCCACTTTATTTAATTTTTTTATATTTCGATTTTTTTTGTTTTTTTAATTTACTGTTTAGCTTAATAATTAATAATCAAATAAATAAATAATGAAATAAATAATAAATTATAAAGAAAGTTAATAAATTAACTAAATGAATAATAAATAAATTAATGAATGATAAATGAAGTTAATAAATTAACTAAATAAATAATAAATAAATAAATAAATAATAAATGATGAATAAAGTTAATAAACTAACTTTAAAAATAATCTCGAAATATTTTAAGACGTGTGAATTCACGATGTAACTGTCAAAAAATAGTATATTTTTCTCTACTAATTTGGGAGAAAAATTCATGAAGGCTCGATCTGAAAAATTAAGAATCTCTCGTTGGTATCAAAAGAATAAAAAACATTGAGATTGAGATGAATCGTTGAATCTGGCAACGGAAAAATCATCGCCAAGAAAAGTTTGAACGATTTTTCTCAACTTGTTAATGAAAATTAATGACTCGCCATTTATTACGTGCACCAAAACAGCAATTAAACAATTTTATCCAGAGAAGAACGTTAAGAAAAAAGCATCTATTCTTTTTGCTCGATGAAATTTTGATTGCGAGTCTCGATAGTCGATGACGTGGGTGACGTTTTCAAATGGAATAAATGAATCGACAATAAAGCAGGAAAAAATGAACGTTTTAAAATGAAAAAATGAGGTTTGGGTGGAAAAGAAATTTGTTTGTCTCGTTCGTTTGGTGAGTTAACTTTATCGCGACTGGTTACAATGTCTTCGTCGGAATTGAGCAGTAAACTGTACTCTCGATCTCGCGAACGAGGATAACCCTCTCGCTTCGTACGTTATAGCAAAGCGCCTATGTTGCTGGAATCTATGCGGCATAAAAATGCAAAAAAAAAAAGAAAAAAAAAAAAAAAGAATGACAAAAGTGCCAGCGCACGAGCGTTACATAAAAGATGCGATAAATCGTACGACATGTATTTGTCTTCGCAGGCTTCCCGTCAACGTACTATCGCTCGTATTCCGAGTTTAGCGTATCGGTACGGAGACAAAAAAAGCATCAGAGAATATGGAGTTGCGAAGAATGACGAAGAAAAAAGAAAGAAACTGGATTTTGGCGCGTGAAAAAAATCATTCCGAAATTTTGATTTTTATTTCATGGAAAAAAAAAAAAAAAAAAATTAAAGGACGAAAATTGCAATTTGCCAAACGGGGGCCTCACAGCAATTACTGCTTCTGGTTGCTTCCGTCTTATCGCCATAATCTCCGATCAATACGACTAAATAAATCCACTCGAGATAAAAATTTGTCTTTAAAATAAATCTTATTATAATCATTTTTACCACAGTCATTTTTAATGTATTTCCTGGAACACGACGTCTCTCCGGATAAATCTCGATCCAAGTTCGCGTCGAGAAAATTCAATTATTTCGAGAACGAAACTCGAATATTGTCTCGTCACACGTTTACTTATTCGTTCTATGATTTCACGAGCCGATTGGAAGTCCCGAATGAATGGGGTCAACGACTCGGAGCTTGATCGACGAAAATTCGAGCTTTCAATCAAAAATTTAGACCCAAAGCTTCGGCACTTTTCGAGACACTTTACGTCCAGGCGCTAGACACTTTACGTTCAATGTCAATCACTCGGATGGACCGCGATTCGTATTCTTCGTATTAGGACGAGGTATCGGTAGGACGGATATAAAGTTGCACGTTATCAAAACACGTAACCTAATTCGACGGATTTTGTCACTCGCACTTTAAATCATTTTTATTCATCAGAATGTGAAAAAAAAAATTTTTTTTATCGATTTAATGAGATTTGAGGGTTAATTAGTCCCTGGAATAGTGCATCGACCTTGAGAATGCATCGACGAGTGTGCCGCTTAAAAATTTGTTATGGATTAACTCGAAAAGCGTCGCGTCGTGTTGTCGTCTCTATTTCCGTATCCACGCTCGTGCGAAAATACGCATCCGAGCTGTGTGCGTGTTGCTTGACGAAATGATTTGCACTTTTATTGTTTGGCGGTGAGTCCACGTCGAGATCGAGGACACCGACGAAAATTTCTGCCCTTTATAGGGCTCACGTTTTTTTTTCTTCAACTTTTTATTCGTGGCCACGATTTTGCAATTTTGCAAATAATAATTCGGGCAGAAGGCGGCGCTACGTGACGTTCCGATGCGGGGAAACAAGTTGATTTTTCAATCACTGCAAATCCATTTTATCACGCACTCGTTGCATCCGGCTATTCGCAGCGATATTGTTCCTTCTTTCTTCCTTATTTGTCAGCGTGACTTTCCGCTTTTTCCTAAACTCTCGACAATTTCGTAAATAATTCCGTCTTTTGGAGTTAAAAAAAAAAATTGATTTTTTTTTTTTTTTTCAACTTGCGCGGAATTTTATTTATTCTCTCCGTTTTTTTCTACGCCCGGCTGTCCAAGATAGTCAATGCTGAATGCTCCCTATGACAATTGGAAATATTTGTGATCGATCGAGAGCGAACTTAGTGCCGTACCGCCACGGAATCGCTCGCTCGCTCGACTGACTGACTAATTCGAGATAATATGTATAACGGGTTGTGCTCGCGCGGCGGTAACCGCCTCCCACTCGACTCAACATGTATCCAGACATTCACACAAACACCGCACATTTATATACTAACGAATCGCACCGTTTACTTCCTCCGCTTTTCAACACGATTACATAGCTTTTCTGTAAACAGCTATATATCTTTATGCATTTTTATTATAATACAGTGTCATTATGGAATATTACGATCATTAGCCTGAGTCCTGGCAAAGGAGTCAAAAAGGACCTCGATTTTTTCGTCTAGAATAGATTTTTTTTGTATTTTTCTAGATAAATATCGTGCTGTAGGAACTTTTCAAGGAGAGATATTCATCGAATATTAACCCGTGGAGCCCACACTGAAGCACATTTGCACTCACGAAAATTTCAAGTGTAACAGGTTCTCAAAATTGCTTTCTTCAATTTGGCCATTTTTCGACCATGAAATTCGATTTTTCAATTTTCAAAATCATCGCAATCGATTACTCGGGACATTTTAGCCCTAAAAAGTATGGTTCCAAGATTCATTTCATAGATTCATCGAAGAAATACAAAGTTTTGAAAAGTCAAAGTGCAAGTTTGCACCAGTGTGGTGAATGCGTGACCTCAAAGGGAGTGTGATGTCTACGGATTAATTTAGGGCACATCATTGTTCTCGTTAAAAGGGACTTAATTATCGCATTCCAAGAACATTTAATGTAACAGAGAAAATTGGGCTCGTTTTTCGAGCCGAGGATTTGCGTTGGGAAAAATAGATGCTCGAGGTCCAGACTCGTTTTGAACATTGCATGAATTTATAGAAAATCATTGTGCCTGGAATATCGCGGGAAAACTGGCATTTCTTTAACTGCTCAAAGATAACTGGAGCTTTATTGGGATTTGCCGAAAGGTGCGGGAGCCATAACGAGAGAAACGAGATTTGCGTTGCGCTATAGATTTGCGTGTCGTTTGTCGTTGAATAAGTGAAAGGAAATACCGGATAAACGACGCTTACTTTAATCCACACACCTATTTTCAATAAAAACCATGAATCCCCTCCGAGGCTTTGACTAAAACATGTTTTTACTTTCCCGTGGAGAAAGTTCATTTTTTTCGGATAATGTTGCGCGAACAAATTCCTCAAAATGTCTGGGGTCTGGTGTTCCCTTCCCTTCGTCCCTCCTTATTTCCATCCGCAAATTTGGACAAAGTTTTGTCTTGGTCGTGGCAAGAAAATGTGTAATAAAAATAATCGGTCAAAATATTGGAAAAAAAGCAAATGATCGCGATGGAATTTAGATATTTATATCGGAGACGATTTCGTACGTGCGTAATTGTCCGTAAGGATATCTG
This sequence comes from Campopleginae sp. 14b, assembly GCA_030522525.1. NCBI lineage: Eukaryota > Metazoa > Arthropoda > Insecta > Hymenoptera > Ichneumonidae > Campopleginae sp. 14b. Next base: position 18,154 of record JAPYYS010001278.1, read on the forward strand.
TGTATTTTGACCAATGAAGGTTCGGCTACTAGGACGACATCGGGGTACACTGACTCGATCTAAAATTATACGTTATACACACGTCGCGTTACACGGTGCAGTCCGAGTCAACTATATCCTCGACTGTCTCGGTATTTCTAGAACTCCGCAATAGGACCGTCTGACCAAACCCCCTTTTTTTTAATCCACAACATCGGCTTCGTTTAATTTAGTCGTGTACACAATTTAAAAGTAACTGAATCAACAATCGGAGCGTGCATTTTGTCCAATTTTTTCCTCAATATATTTCGTTAATCGGGCACACAAACGTCTAACGCTGAGACAAGTATTTTTCGAAAGACTTTCTTCCAGACGTTCGAGCTTCCTCGACACTGGCAGCGAGATAGCGAGTCCGAGATATTTATAACGCGAGAGAATGATGCCCTAGACGACGATATAGCTGTAACATCATAATCATAAAGCCATCGTACTTGATAGAAAAATCAAAACTCAACTTACACTAATTATGGAAATTTCAGAGCCGATAAACGTGTACACTGAGAAAACGATTTATTTATATGTACCAGAATTTTCTATCTGATAACTAATGTAAACTTGCGGAGACGACGAAATATATGTTTTTTAACAGTTAATTAATCATTTTTTCGAGCCTCTCGCGATTGTCCGAAATAAACAATTATTAATAAATGAATCATTTGATAAAACGTAACCTTTCTCGATCGGAAATGAATTCTATGACCATGATCGCATCTACTGAGTTAAGGGAAATAAAAGCGATCGAACGAATCATTATCTTCGAGGAAATGCTATGCCTATGAAACTTAATCGTAATAACAAAGATATTTTTTCACCATTTACAAATTTTTTAACAGTTAATAAATTTTTGAGTAAAAGTACCAACTAAATATATTTTTTTATTGTAAATAAAGTGTTTTCTCATTGTGGAGGGAAAAACGACGCTGTGGGTAATTTTTTTTTTTTTTTAATGATTCAAAAAATTCGTAAACAGATGATTCCTCTCTCGTCCCTTCTAAAGCTTCGTGCTGGGATTATCCTCTCGATAAACTGTTCTCTCAGTGTAATTTATTTCTTGAGAATTCAATAATCTTCGTTATGAAACGTATGAGAGTGAAATTCTCATTTTTATTTTATTCGATTCGTCCAATTTTTTATTGCATTTAATTTCTCAACCAAAATTCCTTCCAGATAAAAACTTTCCGATGGCGTTTTTGTCATAATAATATTTTAAAGATATTAATTTAAATCCGAGAACTGAACCTACTCGTGGGGATAGGAAAAACTTGATTAACTTTTTGTTTTATTTTTTGTGGCATTTTCGATGTCGAAAGAATTTTGCTGTTCGATAATAAATTGACGCGATCGCGCTGACGTCAAGTTGATACTCTCTCGTCTGGGACGAGTTTTGCACGACGCTAATTCAGTGACGAGCGTTTGCACAGGTGTGTGAGACAACGTCTTCCCATCAACGACAATGATAATTGATCGCTCTCAAAATACCGAAAATATTTTCGTTGTTATTTTCATTTTTTCTTTTTTTTTTTTTCTTCTTTTTTCACAAATGTAAACTGTCTAGCGGAACTGTGTGTAAACGTCTCGTCCAATCGCGATATCCCGATGCCAATGAAATAATGTAAAACGATGACGTCGATGACGAAGACGATGATGTAACGTGCAGGAGTGTCGTAGGGTACGAGACCCAGATAAACACGATGAATTATCGTTTTTCATCTTTTGTTAGACTTCGATGTTATTGAGACACGTTGTCTGATAAATTTCGCAAAAAACCCAAAAATCAACAATCACACGATCGCTTCATTGAAAAAACCTTGAAAATTTTTTTTTCCCTAAAAAATACGAGGCACGTGAGAGTGCGAAAGTATAAATTCGTCGATTTCGGAAAGAGATTAGAAATACGAACTCCAACCGCGAGGTGAGAAACCCGCGATGCTTGGAAATTTTTCATTATCGCAATTAGTGAACTCACCGTGTGGAAAAATGTCGCAGCCGTCTCTCCGGATTCTCGGTCGCCTGTGAACAAAAAAAAAAAACAACATCATGCACATCAGAAAAAATGTTTTTGCGAGGATTTTTGCGCCATTCCAATTTCCCTTTCTCGCAAACATTTCGTGCTTTTTTTTCTGCGCTTCAGAATTTTAGTTCCGATGAAATATTCTCGTGTATTATATAATGTAATGTAATATTTGAGAAATTGCATTTTCTTAGGAAATTATCCCGATCGATTCTATTTTGTAGAAAAATTACATTTTCTTCCGAAATTATACCTATTAATTCTATTTTGTAGAAAAATTTCTATTTTCTTCCGAAATTGACCGATTGATGTTTATCAAAAAACATTGCAAGAACGAGCGTTTATTTTATGTTATCGATTGAAATATTGCCGTGATTAAATATCAAAGGTTCGAAAACGAGGAGAAAAAAAAATAGAAAAATCCTTCAGAAATTATCGGAGGATTTTTTTATGAAAAATTGAAATATTTGGCTGTGCAGTCGTTTTGGAAAAACATTAATGAATGAAAAAGTGTTGTTTCATTTTTCCGCGGTTTTCCGAAGGCTCGACCATTATTTTAGCACGAAAATATAATTGAAAGTATCGATGATTTACACGTGTCGATGTTCACAGGACGATTAAGAATAGCCAACAATTTTGCGTGTCAATACAATATATTGATCCTCGTATCGTTTCACACGAGCGCACACAAACGTCGATCCGAACAAGGGACAGTTTGACAGTTTACTAATAAGCATATAATCGCGTTTACCAACACGGAGGAGAACAAACAGCCAAAACTTTCTTCGTGTCTATTTAAATGATAAAATTATGTTTATTATGGCATGTGAGATTTTCTCATGAGCGTGACTCCCGATTACTCGAATATTTATTAACCCATTTATGTTTTACCGTTCCCTGAAGGGCGAAGAAAAATTATTTTCAATTCGATATTGCTCACTTACCCATCAGCATGTTCTCTAGTTTGCGGCGATCAACGCGAAATCTTTCTTGATGTAAATCATCGAGACTAGCTAGTCCGAGAAAAGTAACGAGTTCGTTAAGCTCTTTACGAGTCTCGTACGCCGATGCACCAGAAACGCTTGTTGCATCGGTACCTTCCGATGTCTCAGACATCGTCTCGGCCACGCCACGACGATCGTACTGTGTCACTTCGTCCGGCCTCATCTTTCAGGATTCTCGATATATCCAACGACCGATTTTCGGCAAAACAAATATTACTTTCTAAATCCTGAAAATCAACGAATTATCCGAATTAATAAAAACAATTTCATATTTAACAGAAATCGCAAAATTATTATCAACAATCGCTCGGTCCCTCGAAGAATCAGCAACGTAAATGCCAGTGTTTATTTTTTCACATCTTCCCTATAAACGAAAAATCAAAAAGTCTAGAAAAAAAAAATAAAAAAAAATTAATCGCCGAGCGTTTTGGTGCAGAAAACAAATGCAGCGATTCGTTCTATAAGAGATCGTACAATGGAAGCGAGATAAAAATATCTATCTGACCGAAATAGATTTCAATTTTCAATAAAAAAACATTCAATTAAATCAAAATTTCAATGAAAAATTCGTCAGATACATTTTTTTATTACTTCATTACTGCTGAATAAACATTCCGATTAATATATAATTACTGCATGGACCACGTGTTCGAAAATACTGTTCCACGGTAGTTTGTATACATCGTTTGTGTCACGTGAGCGTTTCAGAGTTTTCGCGGATTTAAGGAGACTCGGAGGACGATGGTACACCGACCCCGAAGCGATTCGCGTCCTTCCAGGCGTTCTGCTCACTCGGGTCGTCGAATGAGACCGAACAAAATGAAGCTTCAGAAAACTATTTTCGATAATTATCGATAACTTTTGCCTGATCCGGAGTTTGGGACGAAAACTCGGGTTGAAAAATTTATTTCGATTTATCACAAAATCTCACAATATCGGAAATTTTCGAATGAGAAGAAATTTCAACAGCATCGACCTGGGACATGGAACCGAATCGAAGAAACTAGCGATCGAAATAATTGTTCAAATAATCGCGTGTATTTGGATATTCGTTGAGATAAATTTGAACTAATTGAGAGAAAAAAAATGGATAAGAAGCAACGTACCTTCGTTCTTTTGCCAGGAAAATCTCGCTTTCTCTTTCTTTCTCGACAATAACGTCAATTTTAATGCTTGTCTCTCTAAGTAGATTATAATACACGCACAAATGTATACATATACATGTTAATATATATAATCTTAGTGAGGCGATAAACGGTTGGAATGGCGTCCTCGAAAGACGCGTGCGAGAGGAAGAAACATTCGCGGGAGATTCCAAATAGTGAGAATGATCGAATTCTTGGAAAATTGCGTTTTGAAATTACATGAAATTCGGAAGTGGCCCCGAGCGGGGGGACGACCAATCAGATTTAAGGAATTATCCTTTCCCCTGCTCCAAACAGCCCCCGCTAAAATCGTTTCTACCCTTCGGATGTGTCTCCTGCTGTTGCGGTTAGAGGTCCTTGCCCGGTAAAGAGAGCCTCATCGGGTTGCTGTGATTGGCAAAACGAAGAATATCGTGTTCCAATGTGTAACGAGCAAATACAACAAAAAAAATGATGCTCGAGAGACACCTCAAAGGCGGGGATTCTCTAACGTTAAGGAACCGCCTTAGGAAAGAAAGAAAGTACGAGAATGAGAGAGAGAGAGAGAGAAAAGGAGGAAAGGTAGAAAAAAAACAACAACAAGACAATCTTGTCGGTCAGGGACACGTGTCTTTGAGGAAATTCCTCACCGTTTTGCAGCGAACAGTGTCGACGGCCTCTTCATCAAAACAATTCCAACTACGCATCTTTTTTCCATCCACCTTCGTCTCTTCTCTCTTCTTTTTCAAACTCTCGTCTCTCCAAATCTACAACTCTATCTTTCCGAATCTAAAATCTTCGTTAGAAATTTTCTAACCTTCTCTTTAGCATCAAATACGATGACACCAATTTTTTTCTATTTTTCGACTACGTTGAGCTTACAAAATGCGAAAGATTTACCTATATATATCTGGATCCTATGCACATGCACGTGAACTCTGAAGTTCAAAAACTCGAAAACTGTGTAGAAGAAATTTTTTTAAAAAATTGTATATTGTTATTTAATACGAACGTGATACTTTCTTTAGCATCAAATACGATGGCACAATTTTTTTTCTATTTTTCGTCTACGTAGTTTTCGAATTATTTGAGTTGACAATGTGCGAAACATATACCTATATATATATCTGGATCCTATGCTCATGCACGTGAACTCTAGAGTTCAAAAGCTCAAAAACTGTGTAGAAGGAAATTTTGAAAAAAATTGTATATTTTTATTCAATAAGAAAAAGAGATTTTATCAAATTTTAATCATTTCGAATTATCCTATGCTTTTAATATGGCAATATCGTTGTGTACAGACACCTTCCTTAATAATCGCCCAAACCCTGAACGCAAATTTTTCTCTCATAACCGATCCCGAATAATTGGAAATTGATTTTCCACCGCGGAATAATAACATCATCACAAATAGTAATTTCAAAAATTACCTCAAAATCTGAACCGAGAAAGATGGGAAAATTCGACATATTTAAAAAAATATTTACAACCCGTGACCCGGATCGGGTTTGTTAATTATTCAATCGCCATTTCTGCTGCGTTTTGCTGCGGCGATGCAAAACTGAATCGATCTTCGTTCAATCTCGAGGTCATTGCTACGAAAAAAAAGGCGTAGTTTTTCATTATCACGCGGAATATTCGGTTGGAGTGATCTTTCAGTTTTGGAGTTAGTGCCAAATATCGAGTAGATTATTAACGTTAGACGCGATCGAAAGTCACCTTGTTTTCGTCATATAACAATAGAGTAGGATTTACAACGTTGTTTACCTTTGAGATACGCGCTACCGCGTTTCGCATGCTCGCTTCGACGGTTCTTGGGGCTTAAGTAATTATCGAATTTCTATGAGGAACACGCGTACTTAATGGGGTTCGAATTTGATCGAATTCGGGGCTCGAACGATCATTTTGTTTGGACCAATGTTTACAATTTCCATTATACGAAAAAAAAAAAACTATTTATCGGAATCCCAAATTTCCCGCACTCACAAAAACGCGGAGAACAAAAATAACGAACATTTGAAAAATAAAATTGTTAATAAATTGAATAATGAAATTGTTAAAAATATTAAACGACACAATTTGAATGGAAATTATTTATTGCCACAAGCCGAATTTGGTCCAATCGATCTTTTCGACCTGGAGTTTGCTCTGAAAATTATGGCAAGTATTGGGCTCGTACATTATTAGGAGTCACCTTGCTTCAGTGACAAAACAATAGACTTGGATTTACAACGATGTTTACCCGTCAAACCCGCGGCTCAGCTCGTACCTCTCCCCCTTCAACACTCCTTGTCCCTTATCCAGTTTTCGCAAACACGTGTAACCCCAGAAATTTCAAATCCCATTGTAACACTAATTTAACTCGCTTCGGGAATTCATTTTCAAATTTTACGACCGGACGAACAAAATTTTTCGTAAAAAAAAAACAAAAAAATTAAGGAAAAAAAAAAATTGAAGAAAAAAAATGGGAATTGATCGAAATTTTAATCGAATGAATTATTCGGCCTCTTTAGTAAACATTTCCGATTAATTCACTCGAGAACGTCGGAATTCGATAGTCAAGTAGGAAATAATTTGAATAAAATATTTGAAAAAAATTGGCAGCGAGATTTGAAAATTTTGTCTCGAATTAATTGGCAATAAATAAATCAATGAAAATTCAACGACGAATTTTGATCGAAAAATCGTGATGAAGGATTAAAAATAATTCACCAACCTTTTTTATGATAATCAATGTTGCGACGTTGTTACTCCATCGAAAGGAAAAAACGGAGCGAAGAAAGATTCGTTCGATGTGGGAAGAGGAAAGAAAGGGGCGTCCGGATCCACTTGGGGTGTGAAATCGAGCGGGGATTAATAAATGAGTTTTCAATGTTCCCCGAGTCGAAGAAAATGCGTTATTTTCTTGGAATATTTAGTTGAAAGCGTGCGCGGGGAAAAGAAACGCGCGCCAATTTTGTCACCGACCGTGGCCGTTAAATAACGCTCGATTTCTTTCCGCGCGAAAAAATGATGCGATTTATCGCGTATGGCTATGAATTTATCGTCCTTATATCTATTTTATATTCTTATAAATAATTACAATTGTCATGCATTAATAAATAATAAATAAGTATGATTGTATATTATCGGAGCAGAGAAAATAACGCCACCGACGCTACGCCGATTTCGACGTTACTGAATCCTCCGTAATGATCAACGACCAACGAAAACCACGCGGGATTCCCCAGACCCCGCCAGCACCTCACTTACACTCGCAAAGAGACTAAACCTCGTGTGTACCCTCGTTATACATTATCAATTCAGCACGCATTTTCGTATCGGACCGTTTACTCGTCCATTTCCCTATTTTCAGAATAGTTGTTTTTTTTTTTTTTTCTTTTACAACTCAATTTTCGACCAAATACTCGACTTTCAATTATTTTGTCATTTCACTTTTGCTGCTTTTGTCCTCATCAAAAAGAACGTCCGAGCACTGACCGCAAGAAAACTTGGGGTAGTCCTAATGACCATGTTACTTGCTAGAGCAATGGATTAGTGTCATTGGTAGCAGGTCAAGGCATTTTATTAAGTATTTCTTTGTAATACTGCAGGCACCGTATGCCAGTAATGAGTTTGCGAATTGACAAAATTAACAGCGGGATTTAAAGATCCTTTGTGTCGCTAATAAAAATTCCCATGAGACAGGCACTGTTTAGCTCATCAGTTCCAAAAAGGGTTTTATTATTCTTTTTTGGTCACAGAGAGTTTTATGGGGGGGGGCTATTTCACTGATGGGCTGATTTATTTGTCAGGTATCGCCCTTTTCAAGTATATTCCCTTCCAAATACAATTGATTTCGTCTCATATTATTTGAAAATTCGTAATTACCGTTAGACGTTCGAGCAACGACGGAAGGAACCGAATGCCGGTCGAATGTATTCGAAAAACCATTGTTAACCTTTTCGTATCACGGTCACTGTTTTGATTGTTTTGAATGGTTCACGTTAGTAGTAAAAATAATGACGTTTCCCTTGTCCTCCATCCTGCAAACATGATGCTTTTTATTCGTTCTTTAGATCGGGTTTAAAAAGCGTTAATGTACCGTTGATAACGAACCGCACTTTGCGACTCTCCTCTTCGAATGCAAGTGATGCGAATAGAAGCAAATATTCTTTGATAGAAGCGAGACGCACCGCGGCCGCCTCTCTTTCTCGCTTCAGTCAAAACATAACATGGCTTTTTTAACCTCGTACGCGACTAAGTTTTTCCACAGTTTTCTCATGTAAAATAAACAAAAATGTTGAACGCTTGTCTTCCATGTATTGTCGCACAATAACGGTGATATTAGTGTTTACGAGTGATTAAAAATATCGAAATTGTAATATATAGACGACTGTTTTCTTAACCGGAGGGGTTATAACACGAATCGCAGTGCATTTCCTAACCTCTCTGGCGTCCCGAGAAATAGCGAACAAGAAACTACTTTTTAAATAATTATTATATTGTTCTCTGTGAAACAATTTCGACGATTTTATACATTAAGTTATTTGACAATGCTGCAGACACTTCGTGAACGTTCCCAAAAACGTAAGAAACTACTCGCACAAACGGTACGTAAGCTTATTTACCATTTTTTTTTCTTCATACTTGTCAAACGTCAAATTCATTTCTCACCATAATTTCCGTATTTTTTGTTCAAAATTTCGGTAGCAAGCAAAGTGAAATATTTTCTCAATCAATCGTCAAATAATCACCCATTGGATATAAAAATATCCCTCAGAACTTTGCTAGCTTACTCAACATTCTTTTCAATTCCACAAAATCGCTTGCAATGCTGCATTCCTTTGATACTCGCAGTTGGGGGTGGCCAATGTTGACGAACTCCGACAAATCTTGGGCACCGATCTGGACAGTGTTCAGAAAAAAAGAGCGGACACACGATCGTCCAAGGCAGACGACGACGCTAGAAATTCCAAGGAAGATAATGCGGACGAAATAGTTTACAAAGATTCATCGACGTTCTTAAAAGTGAGCTCAATCCCACAGCAAAAAAAAAGACATTTGTAACGTCGTGGTTCAACGAAAAAAACATTTTTCCATTAATTATTTGTTAAATTAAAAAAACCATGAAAACTTCTGTCTCTGGAGCGACCAATTTTGTCTCTGAAGCATGAAGATATGTTGTTTTATTGTCCTCGCTATATATTGCATAAGAAAAATGGAATTTCGTTGGATTCCAACGTTAAAAACTTCAAAATGGTGAAAAAATGATTTTGAGAATGAAACATTTTGCGTTTTATCCAGGGCACTCAATCGTCGAACCCACACAATGACTATTGTCAGCATTTCATTGACACAGGTCAAAGACCGCAGAATTTTATAAGAGACGTTGGACTTGCGGACAGATTTGAGGAATACCCAAAACTGCGTGAGCTGATTAAATTGAAAGACGATTTGATATCGGAAACAGCGACTCCGCCGATGTATCTGAAGACGGATTTGCTCAAGTACAATCTGAAAGAGCTCAATTGCAAATTTGACGTTATACTGATTGAGCCGCCGCTTGAAGAATACCAAAGAACTTGCGGAGCAACGAATTTGGAGCTGTGGAATTGGGATCAGATAATGGAGCTGGACATAGGTGAAATAGCCGCTAATCGAAGCTTCGTTTTCCTCTGGTGCGGCAGCAGCGACGGCCTGGACATGGGACGCTTCTGTTTGCGCAAATGGGGCTTTAGACGCTGCGAGGACATTTGCTGGATTCGTACAAACATCGAGAACCCAGGACACAGTAAAAATCTCGATAGCAAAGCCGTTCTGCAAAGAACTAAGGAACACTGTCTCATGGGAATCAAGGGAACGGTCAGGAGATCAACCGACGGAGATTTCATTCATGCAAATGTCGACATCGATCTCATCATTTCGGAGGAGCCCGAATACGGCTCGATCGAAAAACCGGTTGAAATATTTCACATAATCGAACATTTCTGTCTCGGCAGAAGAAGGTAAATCGCATCTGTTTGCTCGATTACTTAAACGTTCACATTTAACGCAACGGACTGGCCAATTCATCGAGACATTTTTATGAGCCTAAAGTTTGCATTGAGGCAATGCCACGAAATAAAAAGAAGAAAAAATGATTCGTCACTTTTTTTCGGATTTTTTGTCTTAATTTGCCTCTTGGGTTTTTTGGACCTCACGAAGGGATTCGTGAAATGAAAAAGTAGCGAATCATTTTTTTTCTGCCCTCCGGTCGGAAAGCGGCAACTTTCGGGTCGCTGAGCTAAACGAAGTTGCCGCATTCCTTGCCGCATTCCGGCAACGTCGGGCAGAAGAATAGTATACACACCTCGGCAAGAAAAAAGTAAAGCCTCAGACTGCATGTTTATCAGCCTCGGCTTGGCCAACTATTACATGTGATCTGAGAATTTTCTTATTTTTCTGGCCTAGGTATGTAATATACTATTTTATGAACCTGAAGTTTGCATCGACGCAATGCCTTCACTTTTTTTCAATTTTTTTTTTCTTAACTCGCCTTTTGCCTTTTTTTAAACATCACGAATGGATTCGTAGAATAAAAAAGTGGCGAATCATTTTTTTTCTTCTTTTTTCATTTCGTGGCACTGCCACGATGCAATCTTCAGGCTCATACATTTTTATTTACATTAAAAAATAAAGTTAACAGGACTTACCGCCATAGGATCTTCTAGCATTAAAGTTACCGATAGAGTAGAGAACGAAAGACTCGATCGATCGGAAGGAAGAAGCGATTGAACTCAAGCTATTGAAATAAATTCGATTTTGAAATTGCAGGCTCCATTTATTCGGTCGGGACAGTACGATCCGTCCAGGTTGGCTGACGGTGGGTCCAGAGTTGACGAACACGAATTTCAATTCCGATTTGTACAGCAGTTATTTTTCTTCGGGTCAAATAACAACGGGATGTACGGAGAGAATCGAGGCTCTGAGGCCGAAATCGCCGCCGCCGAAAGGAAAAGTGTCAGGGCGTGGACGGGGTGGTTTCAATCGTGGACGTGGACGAGGGAGGTAAAAATCCTCGAGAAGTATTTTAATATCGAGAATCGCACAATTGTAACATTACCTTGGGAATAAAGCGGCAAATTGGTGAACGGTGACACGGGCCAAGTTAGAGGAGTCCCCCGACGTCCTCATACGAATTATTCTCACCAGAAAATAATTGACGCGAAGATTTTATTTTTTGTATTTTTTTCTCCACATAAATTTTCTCTTTTCACCGTCTATTTCGTGTCTCCATATTTTGTCCTTTTTTTTATTAAATATATTTAACATAAAGTAGATACATGATGTCCCATTACAAGTAAAAAAAAAGAAGATTGAAACTCCGTAAGTGTGAAGAGATAATGAAAAGAAAAAGGCAGAGAGAACCTCGAACGTGGGATTGTTTAGACTCCTTCCATATTATTGTGTATTTAGCGATGATATTATTTAATAAAAAATCTCTTAAATCAGATCTCAAAGATCGCTGGAATATTCACAATAATAATAAACTCTTGAAAATGTTTTAAAGAATTTTCTTATCGTCGTCGATGAGAATGAACAAATTTGTTTGTTTTTTTAATCTTTTTCTTTTCATTGCCACAAACACGCGCACATAAGAACACTCTTGGCGTAGCCTCCTCGATCACAATTTCAAATGTTTTCTTCGACAATACTGCATCCCAAATGTAATGCTCGCACAAAGAAAATAAAGAGAAAACAAATAACGAAACGCTATGCGAGTCGTAAGAGTATAAATTTATAATTGCTGTCCCTATCTAGCGAGCCTAATGAATCCTACGTAAAGTAATATAAAGTTAAGATCACATAGCCAATAAACGAAGGGTCTCATCTCAATAGCAACGATATTATCGCACTCTCGTTTTCCTAAATCGTAAGGGAAAAATAATTCATCGACTCTGATTAACTTCGATCCATGTGGATTTGGCTTGTTCGCAATAAAAGTTAACAAGACTGTGCCAAAATAGAGTTTTGTTGCGGTCGAGAAAAATGTCCGAAACGCTATGGAGCAACAATAAACCTCGATGAATTGTAGTTCATGAATCGAATCAACTTTTTATTCGTATTTTTCGAAGGATTATTTATTGCCGATACTTTTCGACTGTAAAAGGGATTTGGTATATTAAAAAAAAAAAAAACATTGTTTATAATTATCTATAATAAATAAATTAAAGTGCCTTTGAATGTGGGAGCTTTTTGTTTGATAAATTAGGCCGTGGTTTGACGAAAAGGGCCGCTACTAAGAACCTAGTACTTTCGAATGTAGTCAAGTACGTTTGTTGTCATTTTTGCTTACACCAAATTTGGGCTCTACGATGCAAAACAGCGTGCAAGAAAAATTCGTGCCGTTTGCAATGTCGGAAAATCGTACAGCTCAATTATCCATTATATGCGCTAGATTTTTATCGTCCTTTCTATTACAAGGAATTAAAAAAACAATCATCATGTCGAGCTAATCAATTTATGCTAAATTCTTTTCGCGAAGACTCAGCTTGCTACGAAAACGCTTTTTTTAATTCTTCCATTTTTAACCTATCTGAGATCAAGTCAACATCTTTGTACTCTAAAGGTTGAATGCGAAATTATTCTTTTAAATAGTATATAGAAATATTTCCTCAAAACGTATTTATACTTTTATCATTGGTCATTATCTGTTTCTCGGTTCAGGGACTACTCTCGATCGATTATTATTGTTAAATAATGCTTTTTGTCTTGGGGAAAAAAATCGACGTGTTTTTTTTTTTTTTTTTTTTTTTTTTTTTTTTTTTTTTTTTTTT
>JAPYYS010001279.1:0-34755 GCA_030522525.1 Campopleginae sp. 14b
AGAAATATACCTAGTCAACGAAAACCGTACGGAAAAAAGCCGAATTTCCTGTCTCTTTCGCTCGACGACGTGCGAAAAGTCGGGGGTGGGCGCGTTCAGTAGAGCGCGTGACGTCGTAGGCCGAAAATGTCCATCAGACTAGCAACGGACGTATGTCCGAACGTAAATAAACGCGACTTACGCCCTTTCGAGTCCAAGAAACCAACCCCAACCCAATGTGCGAAAGTCCAAACGAAAGACTTGAGCATCAAAAATCTGTGCGAAAAAAAACGCCAATTTTTTAATGCGATGAAACATGGATTTTAATAATATTTACATGACGCTTCAAGCTATGAAATTCTGGTTAGTCCCAATCGAAAGGAAAAAATAAATAAAAAATATGTTGCTGTGAAAGTGTCTTGTAGCGAGCTCGCTTGACTTTGACTCTAGCGTAAATGTACTTGTCTCGAGTCGCTACCGCGACTCTTGATGGCTAATTCGTCGATCAATTTATTTTTCCGACTCACGAAGAAACGGAAATATTTTTTCCACGTCATTATTCTTTGTAATGATTTTTCTCAATTTCTACATTTCCTTCGAACTTCGGAAAGCCTGTTTAGTAACGATTACCGTAACCCATTTGCTTCGAGAAGATTCTTAATCCTGGTCCATGCATTTTCGATAGACGCAATGTACGAATTAAAAAAAAAAAATTCGAATGTAATGAAGATTTATCAAATTTATAAATCTATGCATTTATAAAATTTATAAATTTATAAATTTGGAAAAATATAAATATAAATACTATATAAATACAATATAATCATAATATAAATATAATATAAATGTGATGAAAATATAATGTAAATGTAATATAAGTATAAAAGTATAAAAAATATAAAAATATTAATTTTCTGGTGGAAATTTTCGAATCTACCAAACTAAAATATAACGAAGATTTATAAAATTGATAAATCTGTACATTTGCAAAATTTATAAATAAAGTATTATAAATTTATAAATTAAAAAAAAAAAAAAAAATGAATACAATATAAAAAATAAAAATAAATACAAAATAAATATTATATAAATGTAATACAAAGGGGTAAAAAAATATAAAGTAATATAAAACCATTGAATTTATGGTGGAAATTTTCTATGAGAGGTAAAATAAAATAATTCTCTAATGGACCGAATCAATATATTTATTTCTGTGTTGATTGCGCGTATGTGTGTGTGCGCGGTATGCAGTATGCACCGTGCTTTGCAGTCTTACTGTGAGTTGAAAATTTTTTTAGATTAAATTGCAAAAAAACAATGAGAGGACTGACCGCTGCGGTCCACCCCCCCCCCCCCCCTAAACACACAAACTGGAAATACATTTTTACCATCCACGAGATTTAATACGAACATAGCGAACGCCTTGTGCAGATATAAAACAATGTGAATCGAGTTGGTCATAGGTATTTGATCGAACGAGATACAACGTTGGATGGACCTCGTCGAAACTCGCTGTCGAAAAAGTGCGGAAAAATCTATTATCAGTTGTCTATCATTCTGTCATTTTTTACCTACGGGGAAAAAACAATATCGCTATTCTCTAGAGTGTGATGCGAATAAGTTTGTAAAAGCTTCAAAATGGTATCCGTTTTTTTTTCCACCCAAAATGAAAACTGCATCCACACGCAAAAATACCGAGTGAACTTTATGACGTTGAAGTCTGCATCGGTCGAATGCAACGAAATTCCATTTTTTCTGTGGCCAAGCTCAATATTCACATGCAGAATGCAATTGCGATTATAAAACGATCGATTTTCGCGACCCAAAAAGTACAACAGCTTGTAAAATTTGGGGAAATTTTGAAAGTTTAACAAAACAGCAATAAAAATCAATATTTTTCGTCGGAATGCAACGAAATTTCGTTTTTTCTGTGGCGAAGCTCAACATCCAAATGCAGAATGTAATTGAGATCATAAAACTATCGATTTCCTCGACCCAAAAAGTACAGTAGCTCGAAAAATATGAATTATTTTGAAAATTAAATAAATCAGCAATAAAAATTTTCAATTTTCGGTCGGATGCAACGAAATTCTTTTTTTTTGTTGCGACTCTTACTATACGAATGCAAAATTGAATTATGATGATAAAACGATCGATTTTATCGACCCAAAAAGTATGGTAGGTCGAAAAATTTGGGGTATTTTGAAAATTAAAGAAACCAGCAACAAAAATCATTCTTTATCACAGTCGATGAATTTTTTTTTGTCCGACGTTTGCTCTTTCTAATTACGAATAGATTTCGTATCGTACTGTAGCTCTGAGCTCTCTC
Source organism: Campopleginae sp. 14b (assembly GCA_030522525.1). Lineage (NCBI taxonomy): Eukaryota > Metazoa > Arthropoda > Insecta > Hymenoptera > Ichneumonidae > Campopleginae sp. 14b. The sequence goes on from JAPYYS010001279.1 coordinate 2,309, forward strand.
AGACGATAATTTTTTTTTTTCCCGGCGAAAAAGAACTCGTGTGTATAATCGATGGAACAGCAAAGCACTTTGGAGCTCCATGTACGGTTTGCATCTACGGTTTGGAAGAATATATCGCCGGTTTGCAGAGCAGATCGTACGGGGCGAATTTAGATAATCGTTTTGGCATTATATGTATGTTTGTATCGGCACGAGGAGGTTGGAGGGACGAAATCGCGTTTACAAACGTTATGCTCAGACGTGCGGCAACGATACACGTACAGAACACGGTGAACTCTCTCGCGCTTGGATATAAGCCTCCTAGTGAAGCAACCGCAGCCGAGGCTCTTTCATCTTATCGCGGTATCAACGTCAAACGCACCAGTCCAGACCGAGCACACCGAGACTGCTCTCTGTTCGGCTATGAGGCCGAACCTTTCTCATCCCTGCGGCATATAATCCACCTTCACTATTATATACATTTGTATACATACATACATACATATATACACACACACACATATATATATATATACATATATATATATATATGTATCCATATAATACCCAATTTCATGCAACTCGAACTGACTTTGAGCCTCGTTTCCGACTTTTTTTCGCTCCCCATCGAGCTTCGGAGATTCACTATATCTTTGACATTTGACGATATCTATTTTCTTTTACTCCGCGCCCAAGTTATGAGTCCATATTAAAATTTACTCACATTCCGCACAGTGCCACTCGGGACAACGTTTTATTTACTGTGTGTCGCTTTATGGTGACTCTAGAATGGTAAACTTTTTTTTTCCACCTATTCCGGTGACCTGGGGTCATAAATGATCCGAATTTTGAAAAATTCATACCTCCTGTAAAATTCAACGAAAAGGGTACAAACTGGGCTCATTCTTTTCGTTTTTTAATGAAAAAATTGGTAAAAAATTCGGTGAATCGATAAAAAAGGGAAAACGATGGGAGAAAGTCGTTAAGGTCTATTTTTTATATTTTTTTTTCAGTTTACATTAATTCTGTATCGATAGGTCACAAAATGTTGATATATATTTTTTTTTGAGTATCGTTTCCATAGCCACAGCAGTCACTTCTCGAGTTTGCCACCTCCCTAGAATGTAGCACTCGACACCATTAGCGTGTATGGCAATCTTATGGGGTTTCATGGAGAAGTCATAAAAAATAAGAAAACGATTTCCGAAGAGTATTTTTTTTCTCTTTTTCTCTTTGGAAATCGCACTCGGTGGTTACTGTTGGGAAGGATTTGCTCAATGAAATATGATTTTTTTAAATCCATCAGTTAGTTCAGTGTCGTTTTAGTTGACTTAGAAACTATCAATTATTCTGGGCGATGATTATTACAGTTTGTATAATAACGGTGACAATATCAATTACCGTAGGATTTGTAGGATGTTTATCCGTCAGGGGAGAGGAGTTGGGAGAGCTGGTGACGCGTGTCTCATATAAGAAATGGCCCTGTCGTGAAACGTCATGTTTTATAGTAGATAGGATCTCGTTTGCCACACACTGTTGGTATAGAACTCTGGTCGTCGATGATGACGATGGGTTATCCAACTATCTCCTGCTGTGAACGTTCGCAACAGACCTTCCGGAAGGGGATTCTTTCGTAGGGTAGAATTCATGAGAGCTCGCGGGGAAATGAAAAAAAAAAAAAAAAAAACGAAGCAGTGTCCAAAGATATTCTGCGTGTGTCTGTCAACACGTGACTGAACGACGTTCAGGTATTAGGAACTGTCGAACCGCGTAATTCTGATGCGGCAGTGATCAAACAAATTAATGAATTAAGGGCGCTAAGCGAATCATTCTCCGCGCCCGCGCGCTCAGAAAACACATCGCACACTCCGCCCTTTTTTTCAATGGAATATTCACCCGAGGACCGTGACCTGGGGTCAAAAACTACCCCAGACGACTTTTAATAACTTTCTCCCTTCGTTCTCCGGTTTTTTTATCGTTTCACCACATTTTTGACTCATTTTTTGACTTCAAGCAAAATCGCCCTAGGCTCACGTGATTCTGCATTGAAAAACGAAGAGAATGAGCCCTAGTTGAACTCTTTTCGGTAAAGTTTACCGGAGATATGAATTTTTCAAAATTCGGGTCATTTTGACATCATCTTTACCAGAACCGGTAAAAGAAAAAATAAAGTTAGCATTTTAGCCTCAATATTCCATTTCGCAGGTGCAAAAATCTAAAAATCGGTATTTTTTTTTAATTATTTTTTTATTTCCATTCGTGAAAAAAAAAGGAAACACAATTTGCATTATTTTTATGGGTCTCGTGGGAACCAACAATATAGTTCGAGATCGATTAAAGAAAAAAATACAAATGTATCGTTGGATGCAGTCGGACGTTGCATTTTATTGGTTTGGTCTAATAATTACTCATTAGTGCTTTGGGAAAAGTCCATTTCTGCTGAGTATCTCTTATCGCATCGTATCAATTTGTAACATGCGTCAAATTACGTACGTGTAGACGTCGTTCTCATTGATATATAAAATGCATATACATTGACACTAATATGAACGCACTCCATGTATGGATATAAATATACAAAAGTGATCTCCACAATTGTGAGCTTATAGGAACGTGTATCGGGGGCTGAGATTTGGCGGACCCTCTCGACTCGACTTGCGATTATTCAATTCATCGGCCTGTCAAAAACACCAGTGCACGGCCAGGCCTCCCTGGCCGTTTCTCTCTTCTACTCCCCCCCGACCTTCCCCCTCCCCCCCCCCCCCTACACCGTCCCTTGTACCCTTCAAACTCCACATATATGGGGAAACCGAGATCAATCTGACTGACTACGTTGAAAAACATGGCATTTTTTCCCTCCGAATGAGAATTACGTGAAAAATCTGTTATTCTTCATTTTTTACCACCGAACGAAATTATTTTCAATGCGACCAAGGACGTTGATTACTAATTTTTCTATCGATAGAAATCCTTCAAATTTGCACGAAATAAAGAAAACAATGATATCCAATAGCTCGGGCAATTTCAAGAGCCCTCACTATGTAGAAGTCGAGATATTTATTCACAAAAATCACAATTTTCATTAGTTTCCCATGAGAGCACGTGTTTGAAGTTGCAATTTTCAACATTAAATGTTTTCATTACTAAATGGTGAAGCTTCTTAAAACTTTGCATACGCTTTTATGTAACATCGAAGAAGCTTCATTCAGTTTTTCACAAAAATCGGTCGTAAAATTTGTTCGAAATTTTGGTTATTATATAAAAAATACGTATTAGCTCAGACGAGCCTGAATTGAGTATGTCGTTCTTTAGTGAATTTGTAACAACTTTTTAAAAATAAATTCAGGTTCGCGAACGATTTCGTGTGTAAGAAAAACTGAAGAACAAAAATTTCGAATTGATCGTCGCCATACAACGTTCTTAACAATTTATCATTCAGATTTATCCGATTTTGAAATCGTTGCCATTATTTTTTGAATTTCATTCGATCGCGAATCCTTATGATGCGAGCAATAAAAATGAGTATAACGAGGATGAAGTTTTTGAAACTAGAATGCCCATTGTATATATCGAGCACTGGTTCTCTTTTACTTTTCGGTCGATCTTCTGCGCAGGGACACAGAGTCTGCGACGATTTCTCTCCCTCAATTTTTGGTCTTCGTCTCTTTCACAATTCCATTCTCGTTATTTCGCTCGATCTCGTTGAAAACTTGTTCTGTTCGTCTCTATCTCGCAGCATCCCTTATTGCCGGATCGTTTCTCTGGTTTTCTTTCTCTAGTCCCTTTTCTCTCGGTCGGGCAGGCCAGGATCCCCCTGACTATTGGATTTGGCTATACCATCAGCGCGCAGAAAGCTGCAGAGAGTCAGGGGCGGCAGGAGAAGAGGGAGGGAAAAACGATTAGGAGCAATACGCTGCGATAACTGCCTCTAATATCTCGGCATATCCTCTCGCTATATGCCATGGCAATACAAATTAAACAAGGTTCTTGCGAGCACCCATATTCTCTCTCGGAGTATATGCGATACGGGCTCTCATTTCTCGACGATATTACCGAGAATTTCTCTGCTCGCTCTTTCTCCATTGAGTCATATATAAAGCGCATACATTTACAGCATTAAATGGTGTTTCCCTTGGACGATCCTCGTTCGTCACACTTTGCTACGATTCCCTTTATTTTTTCTATTATATAAATTATAATGGGACAAATTCGTGCCATGTTGTGTGGGAGCATGGAAATTCCATTCAACGCACGATTATCGTATTCTTAGTTATTATTGGGGATCCCCGGGGCTCTTGTGTTCGCCAAGAATTGCGGCACACAATGGAAATGCTAAATATATTGATATCGATGGGCCCGGGCAGTGAGACTTGTTATGGATCATGCTGCAACCGAGTTGATACTTCGTCAAATTTCTGCATTAATATGGGACGTTACTGTTTCTGGAATATTCGTATTTTGCCTTCGTGATCGTGGCTGCTGGAAAAAATCTATGGAGTTGGTTGTGTCGATCAGGATCGCTGTGAGCGATGACACTAATTTTGAAAAAAAACGTGCCCTAGTAAATTTCTGCTAAGGTTGATTCTTCCGATTACTGAATGAATCATTAATCCTGGAACGGTAAACTTTTTTTTTTACCTTCTATGGTAACCTGGGGTCAAAATGACCCCGATTTTCAAAAATTCATATCTTCGGTAAAATTTAACGAAAACAGTTCAACTTGGGCTCATTCTTTTGCATTATTAATGTAGAATCACGTGAGGCAAGAGCGATTTTGCTTGGAGTCAAAAAATTGGGCTAAAATGCGGTAAAACGATAAAAAACGGGAGAACGAAGGGAGAAAGGATTAATCGAATTAAGGATTGGAGAAAAGTAGATATGCCTTTCACACGAATTGTCGCTCATTATGTAGATTCGTAGAGACCTGTATATATATATATATATATATCGCACAACCAGCATGCAGAATTATGTCTTTTGAGAATCGTTAATCGCACCGTACGATTCGTCTCTTGAAAATGACTATTCGCCGGTTCAAACGTAGAAATTGAATTAACTATGGTGGTTATGTGAAAATTCTAATATATACATACCGATAAATATATATAGATATATATATATGTGTATATATAAATTCTGAAGTGGTGAGCAGGGCTGTCAAGAAGGACGTGCTCCAATGCCGGTAGCATCTCCGTCACAGGCGGCGCGGGTCATACGCTTTTTGGAGGGTTGACGATTCAACCTCTCCCCGACGCTCATACCCTCTCTCTCTCCCTCTCTTTCTCTTTCTCCCCCGAGTCCTTTCGGTCACCTCCCAGCGAGTTTTGACGCTTTGATCATTTGTTTCGCGCCGGGTCATAACCGGCCTTCGCACGGGGTTAATACAGAAAAGCACGACAGCCGCCAGCTTTTCCAACCTCTCAACACTTCTCCATTTTGCCACGACCATCCCTTTTCCCCCTTTCGCTTCTCCGCAATCCGCGCCTTTCAATATTCCATTCTTTCACTTCTCCTCTCGATGTTCATCCCTTTTCCATCATATACTATAGCATGCCATCGTCTATATACCTTTTCAATTCTTAATATTGCCATTTCACAATCGATACTTTTTTTTTTATCTCTATACGTATAACTCTTGATTGATTCTTCAGTGCCGATCCGGAGAATTTACTCTGTCAATTCACAGTCTCGTTAACGTCTTTCATTCTCAATCGTTTTCTCATTATTTTAAGTGAACTTTGAATTTTTAATCCGAAAATGCTGACCTGAGCCCAAAATCGATTCCAGGCGATTTTAAAACCCGCGCTCTCTCTCTCTTTGTCTACATCGTCAGCGAACTCGAAGTATTCAAAATTATCTCCCGACAAACTTGCCTCGATTTTTAACGCCAAAATTAGGTATCGATGCATTTTTCATTCTAATGGAAAAAACGCTGCGATTATCTAACCCTGGAACGGTAACCTGGGTCCTAAACCTACCTCAGCCACCTTTGCTCCCTTCGATCTCTGGTTTTTTTTATCGTTTTACCGGATTTTTTACTAATTTTTTGACTTCGAGCAGAATTTAATTTTGAATTTTTCAAAATTGGGGTCATTTTGACCCCAGGATATCGGAATCGGTTCAAAAAAATACGGTGACCGTTTCAGAATTGAATCTCGCGCCCTTTCTCCCTCCGGTCTCCTGTTTTATATCATTTTACCGCATTTTTGCTTAATTTTTCGACTCTAAGCAAAATTGCCCCAGACTCACGTGATTTTGGATTACAAAACGAAAAAAATCAGCCCAAGTTGAACTCTTTTTGTAAAATTTTACCGGAGATATGAATTTTTCAAAATTGGGGTCATTGATGAGCCCATCAGGTACCCGGAATCGGTAAAAAAAAAAAAAAAAATAATGTAACCGTTCTGGGGTTAATTATCAGGACCACTTGAGTACGGTTTGGAGGATGATTCGTAAATTTAGGTCGAAGCTGAACATGCAAAGATTTTTAACGACGATCGAGGGTAATATTGATCGATAACTCGCCCTTCCAGAATTTTCATAAGTAAAAAAGAAGCAGCTTCATTGCTCGCACTCATGGTTGATCGGTTGGCACGACACCTGGCCTTAAACACGCGTGAACAATGGTGCTAATAACACTCGAAACGCTGGATAGGAGTCCATGTAATGTGTGGCGAATCAATGAGCAGTGCTGCTTATTATTTTCAGCGAGGAAATCTATAACTGTGAGGCACATTATTTGGGGGTAAATAACAATTATTCTAACACGTATTAAATGCATCGAGCCATGATTAAACATATGAATTTGTTATATATGTTAAATACGTGCGTTTGTATTTGTAGAGTCGACACAGACTTGGGCGAGGCAGAGCGGGTGACGTGATATTAATTAACACGAACTCTTCGCTTCTCCTGCTCTTTCTCACACACCTGACCCCAAATATCTCATTAGCCTATTATACTCTCTCTCTCTCTCCTCTCTCTCTCTCTCGCTCTCCGTCACCCTCTCGCCTTTCCTCATTTCCGTGTTAACTACGCCGTCTCTGATACGTTCCTACCCTCGTCTTTCCCCCATGGATCCTCTCACCAGAACGCAATGAGATCCTCATAGCTATGGGAAAGAGAGAGATAGAGAAAGAGAGGGGGGGAGTGTGAGTGAACATGGGGTTGGATTGCGCCGTTGCTGCCAGGTTCAAGTGTCACACAAGGTATGAACGTAGGGCACGTAGATGTAGACAGTCACATGGAGAGAAATGTACCCCGCAGCGAGAGTGCGGAAACTGGAAAGGACCCGTTGGTGTCAAGGAGCTAACGCTCCCGCTTCCACGGACTCTGTAATGTGCTATGAGCAAACAGCGAATCCTCCGATTTGCAAACTCTGTATATTTGTCTCGTTGCCACTCCGCGGGAGTTAATTGTATCGCGCCCAAGAGATATTATATCCGCTGTAGCGCGCGCCGACTCTCTGCACCACGCAAATGTGTCTTCGTCCTACCAAACAAGACATTTTTTTAATTTTTTTTATTAACGCTCGTTCCCATAAGTGCATCTTGGGTCAATCTGACCCGAGGCGTTTTTCAAATCGTTGAATTTCGCTGAATATGCATTTTTTCTCCGTAGAGACCATTTTCAATGACGAAACATTGTTGGGGTCAAAATGACCCAGTGTGTACTCGAGGGGTAAAAAAAACATAATTATTTCTATGATTGTCTTATTTAGTCTTCGTCCTATCTAACAATATGGAATACTTTTTTTTCCCTTAACCCTCGATCCCATAAGTGCATCTTGGGTCAATCTGACCCAAGGCGTTCGTTAAATTGATTTTCCGACGAAAACGTAAATTGAATTTTAAACCGCTCATTTTCATCGAGTGCCAAACAATCCGGGACAAAAAATCGTTCGGGTCAGAATGACCCAGTGTGTACTCGGAGGGTTAAAAAAAAACACGATTATTCGTAAATGATTTTCTTATTTACTTTTTGCTTTGACCTCGAGCTCTTGTTGTATCATCACCCTCCGGGCCTCTGAAAGTTCATCGAGACTTTGTTTCGTTTCTTTCGGTTTCTTTATCCCCGAAACAAAGCAATCTCGTGTATATGGCTCGTGTGTATACAAGTTCGCCTGAAAAGAATGCACCACGCGCGATTGCGCGAGGTGACAATTTATATAGCAACACCTCGAGCAACGAAAGAGCAAGGGAAACGAGTACATAACTTCCCTCAATATGTCTTTTTCACGCTTGAGACACCCACGCACCCCCATAAACCATTTTCCCACAATTTTTCGTAACACGTGCTCTCTACACTGCTGCGTACTCACTGCACTCAGAACATTTCGATTTATTTGTCGATAAATATTGACCGAGTTGTAAAAACCGAATTTCGAATTGAGGAAAATTTTATTTTCATCGTGGTCCGATCACTTTTTTTAAAAATATTCATCCCATAAGTGGACACCGGGTCAATTTGATCCAAGGCGTTTTTCGAATTGCCGTATTCCGGCAAATATGCATTTTTTTTTCGTTTCCCTTCGCCGAGACGTTTTTTTCGTAACTTATTTTTTGACCGAACCGAAAATTGTATTCCGGAACATTCGTTGCCGTCGAAGGCGACGGAAAATCTCGTTGGGGTCAAAATGACCCAGTGTGTACTCGAAGGGTTTCTTAAAACTTTGGAATTTTATTGGAAATTAGTTTATCGATCATGTGCACGGATTTAGAGACTATCGAGCTTACTATTTCGATGCATATTGAATAGAATATGCCCTAAATTTGCGAGGGCAAAAAAAAGGCTAATAAAGTCAATTTCACGGTTGAATCGAGGCGTTCGGAGCGTGCGTATTGCGGCAAGTATTGTCGACGTGGAAATATGGCAGTTAAGTGACGGTCGCGCGTGAGGCCTACCCCAAGTTTAGGGTAAATCCAAATGCTCCATAGTCAAACGCACACATTATGCTTCTGTGTATATATTAATATATATATATATATATATATATATATATATATATATATATACATATGGATGGCAATAAGAGTGTATAAATGCATGCAAGAGCTCATGCTCTTTGGGGCTGAGGGTCCACGTGAGATGTACACACTGTGTATAATGCCAAGGAGCGTCATGTGCTTATAACTGCCTGCCTATTGATATTATATTATTATTTCGTTCTGGAAGCCTCGTGACCACATTCCTTCCATTTATATTCCCGACATAATTTTTTTTTTTTTTTTTTTTTTTTTTTTTTTTTTTTTTTTTTTTTTTTTTTTTTTTTTTTTTTTTTTTTTTCTTTTTTTATTTTTGCAATGACCTAGTAAAATCGTGTTGACAATCCTGTCTCCCTTCGTTCTCTCGTTTTTTATCGTTTTAACGCATTTTCGACTAATTTTTATAATCTCAACAAATTGGCCCCAGACTCTCGTGATTCTGCATTAAAAGACGAAAAGAATGAGCCCAAGTTGGATGTGTTTTGTTGAATTTTATCAAAGATATTAATTTATGAAAATAGGAATCGGTGAAAAAAATAACTAATTCGTATGTCTATACATATTTATCTGGATGAGCAGTAGTTACAGAAATCCGATAAACAAAAAGGACATTAACAGCATTGTTTACTGCATTGTGCAGTTCGAAGCTGAGGAGATATGTCTGTGAGGGAATATTTATGTCAAATATAATAAGTACCAATTAGTAATGTACTCTTCATTTGTCTCAATGAATAATGAGTGGCCAGACATTTTTCTCACGTTAAGGATACATCAACATATATTATTCGGTATAATAGTACGTAGACGGTGTACGCGAACGTTATCATTTCATGTCAGCTCTTCCAAAGAGGAATGAATAATTATATTCGCTCCGAGTGGTCGAATAAAACGAATAGCTTTGGGAGTATAGTTCCTCCCAATATAACGTTTATCCACCCACCTTGCTACGTCCATTTTCCTTCCTGCTGGAGGTAAACTTCTATAAATCAAGTAGGAAACGAGATCTCTTTCTCTTTCTCTGTGGCCCGAGAGAGGGTTTGGGAAGGATGAGGAAGAGTGAGTAAAAAGAGGAATCAGCGAGTGATTAGCAACATCAAAATTGCAGTTGGCGATTCTCGTTGTTTCTTCTCTTCTCGTGCTCATTTTTTATTTTCAATATCTCTCTCTATCCCTCTGAGGCTCTTATAATAATTCCCGATTTATTCGCGAGGAGTTCGAGGAGCGGAGAGGCACCGATGTTCATTTCATAATTTAGTTTCTCTTTCCCCCATTTTCTCTCTCAGCGTTTCTGTCGCTCGGCACTTTTCATCCGCTCTTTTTTCCCCATTCCTCAAATAGTGAATACGTGCGCGCGCGCGCGCGCACACACACACACACACACACACACACACACACACAATTCAGTTCGTTTTTTCCCTCCGCCTCTCGCTCCTCTGGCTCTTCTTCTCTTCTCGGATCGTTGGACGGCAGCGCTCTGGGTTCGGGCCTTTTCACCACCAGAAAAAGCACCGGCGAGAGGGTGATAAGTCGCGTGACGTCGACAAGCTTCGTGATTCTAAAGGTGGGCGTGGCCGCGAATTCACTTACCCCTCACTCCCTTCCTCTCTTACAAACCCATTCCGCCCGACCAAACTCGCGGGGCTACGGATCATGAGGGTGGCTCTCGCAAAACCTTCCCCGTTGGTCGGCTTACCCTTCGAACCACTCTCGCGCCTCTGCTTTACCTTTATTCGCCTCCTATACATACATACATATATATATATATATATATATATATATGCATATAAATACATATATATGCATACACGCGAGGATGTTATTCTCGGAATGAAAGCTCGTTCGGGCCTATATATGTAATACGTTCTCGTTTCGTACTTGTATCAAATAAATGTCTATGTATATGCCTCGTGCATACAAGTAAATATTCTTATATGATTTTTATATAGGTGGAAAAATATGTATAGAGTTAACGGGAAGTTTTGAGCTATATAGGCGATGCCTCGAGTGAATAGCGATAAAGGAGAAAGGGTAAGAGGAAAAGTGGTGGAAGTACCCCCTTAATAGACGAGGAAACTCCACTTAAACGATACCCCCTTTTGCGATACGGTGGAAAACCACCTCTCGCGGATATAATACAGTGAACGCCGGAACCAAACACCCACGTCCTGGGGTCTGATTCGTTTTTTTTTTTTTTTTTGGATACTTCTACCGCCTTCTTCGTATTTCGCTCTGAAATTGCTACCCCTTTAACGCACACATTTTCGTAATGCCCTCAGTCTCTCTCAATGCTCTTCATATTAATGCCATGAAACACCCTGTTGAACGATCAATGATGTAGTTTTGTTCGGTTAATTCTTTTGGGTACTGGAGCGTTCGTATAGGAATAACACGGTCAAACGATTCGTTGATGCAGTTTCGTTGCGATTTTGGGATTACGAGCTTGATATTAGGAGTCAATGTTTCCGGGAGAATAGTTCACTTTTTTTTCTTTACCTATTGCCGTAACCTGGGGTCATAAATGACCCCAATTTTGGAAAATTTACCGAGAAGGGTTCATCTTGGGCTCATTCTTTTCGTTTTTTAATGCAGGATCATGTGCGCCTGGGGTGATTGGGACCTGGAGCAAAATATTATCAATCGAGAATCGAATTTCCGCGTATAACTTGGTCGCTGAAAAAAAATGCAGAAAGAAAAAAAAAAAAATTGGTTGTCACTCGAGAGGAAAACAGACTCTATTCCTGTCGCGATTCGGATGACTTGGCACAAGTAACACTAAATGAGCAACTAGGTTAGTGCATCTCATGGTGAGCATATAGATATGCGGAATGATGGTTCGCCATCACGCGTCAGTCTATAATTTAGTCCTGGTGTGAATTAACCGTGAACAATTCAACGTCTATCTCTATTGCTATATACCGAGTAGCGTGTGTTCCAGCGTATATGCGTATGTGTGTCTATACGGACTCCGAAAACGCCCGAGAGTTCTACCGTCTGAACGCAATTAATTTAATTATATCTTGGAACATTTCCGACGGAAGTGGACGTGTGTATATTATCTTCCGCCCTGTGCTCGAACTTCGGATCCCCTCTCGATATTCCCCTTTCACCCTCCGTTGCTTTTTTTGTCTTTTCGACTTTCGTCATCATAATTCGTTTTGTTCTACGTGTTAAGAATAATTGTGGAAAATAAATCTTCCGATTGCGAACCTGTTATAGGTACATATTGGGTCAATCTGACCCCAGACGTTTTTGAAATCGTTGTATTCCGGTAAGAATGCATTTTCATTTTTTTTTTTAAAAAACGTTTTTTTGTGAAAAAAAATCAATTTTTTTGGCTTTCAATTGATTTTTTGACGAAACCGAAAATTAAATGCCGTTGAATGCCAAAGAATCGGTGACTGAAAATTGTTCCGGTCAAAATGACCCGGTATGTACTCGAATCGTCCATTAACAAATTGACGTCGTATTTTACAGAATTGCATAATGGGTCAATCTGACCCAAGACATTTTTTAAATCGTTGCATTTCGATAAAATGCATTTTTTTGTTGTAGAGACGGTTTTTGCAGTGGATAATCAATATTTTGGGTTTTTAATTGATTTTTCGGCGAAAACGAGAATTAAATACCGACGAATCGGTCACAGAAAATTGTTGGGGTCAAAATGACCCAGTATGTGCTCGAAAAGTTAAGTAAATAATTGGCGTCTTATCTTACAGAATTGCATACTGGGTCAATCTGACCCAGGATGTTTTTTAAATCGTTACATTCCGGTAAAATGCATTTTGGGTTTTTTTTTGTTTTGTAGTTCATTATTCACATTTTATGGCCCCAAATTAATTTTTTTTATGAAAACGAAAATTGAATGCCAAAATATTTGGTGTCATCAAAAGCCAAAGATTCAGGAACTGAAAATTGCTTCGGGTCGAAATGACCCAGTATGTACTCGAAAATTCCCTTATTTTTCCAAAAAATTTTCTCACTTTTGGGTAATAAAAACTTTCGTAACTGATCATTCGCATACGTGAATATTCAGATTTCTTATTGTTGTATCAGATTGATCGTCGGAGATAATGAGAATAATTTGTTGGTCGGCTCCGCGGGCATGAAAGTCATTAGAAATTAAAATTATAATGGATTTTAATTCATTCAGTCCGACACGTGATCATCGATCGACGATATACGACTTGAGCGAATAATCATTCGTCATTCACGGTAGCTCCTTCATCCCGATGAATAATTTTATTTAAATTATTTGATTTTCTCCGGCGCGATATGAAAATTCAGTCATAATTAAGGAATAAAAATATTAAAATGTTTGGTTGAAATGCATGGGAAGAAAAAATGAACCTGAGGATCAGCGGGAGCGGAAAATACGAAGCCGTCATCCCAGCCAGTCCCGACTAAGTCGTCTTCGTATTACATAGACTATGGGATTTAGGTTGGAGATAATAAAGTTGATAAGGGTGTAGAAAAGCGACTAGAGGAATTGGTGCTGCGTTGGGTATGTTTGTATGGATGGAAAAGCCGTGGATATAACGTACAACACTCCTACCATGCAACGATTCACTGTCGAGGTGGTTGAAGTAGGAGCAAGGGGTGTGGGCGTGGCCCGTTTCACTGGTGAGTACGTCGCACCGATTGGCCAATGCGGAGGTTCGCTTCGTCAAATAAAATCCAATCGTTGGACCAAAGGAATCCAAATCTCCGGGGCTTTTTTCTCCCTCTACGAGGTCTTGGCAAAGGCGCAACCCTACCGAGAATACACCCCTGCGTTAAAGGTGGAGGAAGTGGTGGAGATCCACGACGAGTAAATCGTGGCAAGTCCTCGCTTTTTCGCATCACACACCTTTGAATTGAACGTGTGTGACGCAAACGGCATCCAGAAGTGGGAGAGAGATGTTTAAACTGAAAGACCAGGGTCAGGGAGAAAGATGGATAGTTCGAGAAAATATTGAATGTAAGAGACGTGTAGAAAATACATGGATGCTGCAGAGAGATTCATTAAACAAGACTCATTTTCCGAGCAATAAATATTCTCCACATTCACGAGGAAATGTTTTCAGTCAACTCTTTGAGCGTAGACCTGCATATTGGGTCTATTTGACCCAGCGGTGTTTTTCAAATCGTTGTATTCCGGAAAATATGCATTTTTGTTTTTTTATTTTTAGAGATATTTTATGACCCTGAGTTTATTTTTCGACGAAAACGAAAAGAAAATGCTTAAACATTGGTTACCGTTAAAATGCCAAAGAATTGGTAATGACAAATTTTTGGGGTCAAAATGACCCAGTATATACTCGAAGGGCTAACGAAGAGCAGACTTAAAATCACCCTGTGAAGATCCTGTGGGATGGTCCAGCGAAAAAATGACATCAACTCAAAAAACCTACGGAATTCTTCGATCAGATACATCGGAATCACAGTATGTGTCAGAAAAGCCGGACATTCGTTTACAATTAAAAACTCCGAAAATCTGGATTAAGAGGGACTAGATTTTTCAGTACCTGGACCAGTTACAACTCGATACACGAAATGATGTGCATATAACGCGGTCCGTTAAGATAACAGGTCCCTATAATCGAGTGTCCTGCTTCTGCCGAGATTTAATTAATTCTTACTGATGCAATATCGTGAAGAAAAAATCGACTGTACGAATTGCCAGATTTTGTGGAGACATTCCCGGTTCTCATATTGATATGGGAGTCTGTAATGATTGGAGAAATCTGGTCAACGTAATGTTCGTTAATTTTGTCATTCGACATGCACAGAACGTACTAGTTGAGTGTTTTTGCAAATTTAGTCAACTCTCTCCCTCGGAAAACCGACATTCTCAGCTAATCATCTCTCCACCATACCCATGGACCTCAGCCACCACGTCTTCTGGATCCAGACTCTCCGTTCTGGGTCTCTTTTCGTTGGAGCTGTTCTGAACAGACCCCTGATTAGTCCCTCTCTCGTCCCGAGACCAGAATCAAAATTACCTCTAGATGTGATTCTCTTCTCATTTACTTTGTGCTAAAAACGTGGTGTACCTTTTTCCTCCTGAAATTGCGATCTCATTGCTGCCCGGTCTTCCCCTTTCTTTCACATACCCTTTCGCGTCTTTCTCTTCAGCTTCGGAGCTCCTTCTCTCACCCACTTTATCCTCCTCCATCGCTTTCCTTGGTTTAAGGTTTAAGGAGTACATAGGAGTCTGTATGTGTGGAAGCATCTCGCTCGCCAGGGTAGAGTATGATTTTATTACGGCATTACCGATATAGCCAGGCGGTGAGAGAGTTAGCAGGCAAAGCCGGAATTGCTCGGCTCATAGTCTGTATTATCTCAGCTAGAAGCTTGGCTTGTAGAGTGGGGTGGAGTGAGCGAAGAAGAAGGGGCACACGCCGTAGGAAAGTCAGGGGGTCGAGGTAGCGCCGGGCATGTGAGCCCTCCCTTCCACCCTGTCCGAGGGGTTGGCTTTGACTCGCGGGGCGGCTCAGGAGATCCTATGACGACCAGCAGCCCAACCGGCTATAGTACTCTACCACTGGTGTTATGCTTTTGTGGTGTAGACTCTCGGGCATTCGAGGCTTGTGCATGACGCTCACGAGATTTCATCAATTGCTCTGCGTCGCTTTACATCCCTTTCCCTACGTCAGTCTCCTTCTATTGTCACACGAGACGCATGGTTAGTCCTGTCTATGTGGTGTAGACTATTTCGTGGCTCATGGAGCTCATCGGTGGATCTTCATTTCGGTGTGTTGACGAATGATCATCAGTGGATCGCTGATAATTAAGCTCCGGATTCTAATCATCAAATTGATGACCTACTATTAAAAATATTTCAAGTGTTTCTAAAATAAACTTAGAGGACGTGGACATGAGTGAAAAATGTTAGTGGTACGCAGTGTTCTGGGTGGAAATATCTTGAAGTGAACTTCCTGAGGAATAATCAACGACCAATGTGCGACTGAATTAAGTACCCACGAGAAAAAGCTGTACTGTGAAAATTTGAGGGGCACCCGATCACGTTTTAGTCGATGAAGTGGTGGGATAAGTGACACTAGCGTTGTGGGAAAACAAAAAATGGAACGGGGGTGTAAGTTTGAAGAGGACGATCGAAATGTTGTGGAAGTTGAAATTGATTTCAACTGGTGATCAGATAGACATCGTGTGGGTATCGTTTTAGGAGTAATTGTGAATTGAGAACTTACGAATGTGCTGTTTGGGATTATAACAAAAGTGGTACTTTTGGTTGAGTCCTCAAGAGATTCGATATGTTACCTTTGCCCGCGGCAGCGATGTTGAAGAACCTTCATCAGCGAGCAGCCTCGAACTTTCTTATGAAAAATTTGCTACAGAACGAAACGACACCCGCAACGGATTTCAGTTTGACGTTTAATTTGGCGGCTAGTTTTGTGGCTTGTCAGCGTGAAACAGAGGCTGAGTATCTGAGACTAGGGAGAGATATGATGATGCTCGCAAGTGGTGAGTCAGGAAACATTGAACAATTGAGACAAGGGCAACATGTGCAGCATCAGCAGCAGGATATCGCGGGTTCAGGGAGAACGTCGGTTGAAAGTGCGGTGGGTGGTGGAGCATTAGAGGTCAATGGTAGCGAAGCTCATGCTCAACAATTGACGATGATTGATCAGGCGATTGCTGGGAGGAATTCCGTCGAGAGCAGAGAGGAGTGCACGGTCGGGATGGACGATCGCTATCACCTGAAACGCTCGTCAAGCGGCGAAATATATTTCGACACCAAGAGATTGAAGAGGCACAACAGTCTGTTGGTCAACAGGTTCGATCTGGTCAGGCCATCGATCGATAGAATCGATAACCGGTCCAATTCGGCAGCTGAATCAGCCAACTCATTGGATGAGCTGGACCAGACATCCGGTGGAGATCACGAGATCGGTTCACCGCCGGATCACGAAATTTCCAGATCTATTGCTTCCGGCCAAGTGGACACCAAAAAGGGCGGCTGCTGGATCGGCAACCCGATCACCAGCAGATTCGCTGATCTCGCCTCCGTCAGAGTTACCGGCCACATCGACGTCCTTGTCGAAGAAGCTCATCGACAACAACAAAATGGCAGACTGAGCAGAATCCAAGCCATGAAGAGCGAGGATAACAGAATAGGTGGTGAAGAAACCTGCACTTGCGGGGATGAACAGTGCCCTGGTATGGGAGAGTGCAACAACCGTAGGATTCAGGAAAAAGAAAATCCGGAACTCAAATTCAGCGTTAGACGGATATTGGCTGATGATTACAATAGAAGACCTACACCTGGTAATAATCAATCGAATTTTTATACATAAAAATAATAAATATCACGTTGAAGTTTGAATCGTTGAAACGCAACGAAATTTTATTATTTCTGTGGCGATGCTTCTTATTCGAATGCAGAATAATTATGATGATCGAACGATCGAGTTTCCTGACCCGAAAAATCGATGAACCGGAAAAATTTGGATAATTTTGAAAATTAACAAAATTATCGATCAAAATAAATCTTCTGTTGGATTCCGACGTTGCGAACTTCAGCTTCATTGTCTAAATCATGTTGCAGTCGGGGATGTTAAAATCGAACGAAAAATATATACTTTTATGATGATTTGTTTAATTTTTGAAATCATCCAAATCTTTTGAGCTGATATTAGTTTTTGGGTTTCAAAAATCGATTGCTTGATCATTGAATGTTTTGGCACGTACGTTTTGGTGAAAATATGAATGTCGGGCCATAAAATATGGATAACTTACTAGAAAAAATGTTTCTACAAGAAAAAAAATGGAAAACTCACATTTACTGGGATACAACGATTTGAAAAACGCCGTGGGTCGAATTGACCCGTATGCACTTATAGGAAGTGTGCCCACGAAGGGATAAACGGTCATTAAAATAATTACGCGTTGAATTTCGATGTTTCTCTATCTCGGAATATTAAATAATTTTCGCTTTTGAATGAGAAGAAAAAATGAACCTAAAATTCGAAACGTTGGAGTCCAACAAAAAACAATAATTTTATTTTCGATGATTTGTTGAATTTTCAAAATCATCCAAATTTTTCGAGCCCATATACTTTCTGGGTGGCAAAAATCGATCGTTTCATCATCACAATTACATTCTGCATTGCAATAATAAGCACCGCCCCAGAAAAATGAAAATTTCGTTGCATGCCAAGGATGGAAACTCGAGCGTCGTTCGAGACTCAGATTCCCGGACAAAATGATAATTACCGACGATGCAAACGCATATAGGAATCATTAACCTGTTGCGTCGTAATTGCTGGATGGACTTTCGATAGGGGTCTTTAGTGCATGTATTAGAGAAGCATAGGCGGAGTCCCTACATGGACGAAATGATAAAAGCACAGAAAATAACTTAATCTCATTCCGGACTAAAACTATCACAGTCCTCCTCAACTGCAGACTCCAATGCTTGGACAAGTGATTTAACGGTCTATCGTAGATTTGAGTTTATTGCTGAATATTGCAGAGAAAGTCGGGCTCTGGCTTGATGGCGGTTCATAGGGCATTCATGTTGAAAGTATAGGGGCTTTTAGAGTTTTGAAACAAAGCTTACTACAAATCAGTGTCCGTGGCAGACTTCTATGCTTGACGCTTCTCTCGGCGCTCCCTAAATCTGGTCTACACATCCTCAAGACGAGTAGCAACGTGCGTGCGGGGTTGAGACCAGGAGAGGGCGAAAAAGAGGGAGCGAGAGAGCTCGAGAACTCCGAGGCTCGTATACACACACCGACACACACCCACGGTCTAACGGCGAGAGGCAACGACGTCAGCTGGTCCGCCACTTAGCTTCACCCCAATATTAAGCCCTTACGATTGGTCCCCATAATATCAGACAAGCGGTAGAATCCAATGACGTATGGAGAGTCCTTCGTCGTCTTGGCCTCTCCGTTACTCTCGTCGCGACCTTATCCTTTCTATATTCTTCTCGCTCTTTCCCATATTTTTTATTGCCTTACAAATTTCACGATCACTGCATTGACCATTCAAACCAATTCACCATCACTTTCACCTCGTTTTCATGTCAAACGTTATCTCCGAATATACCACCCTCTGAGGCAAAGATCTTAATGTGTCTGCAAACTTTCTCATTAACGTTTACCTTCGTGTATGTGTGGAAATAAAATCGGGTGTAAAATTCATAAGCCTAGAGTTTGCATCGACGCAATGCCACGAAATGAATCAAACAAAAAAATGATTCGTTACTTTTTTTCGAATTTTTTTTTTTCTTCATTTGTCTTCTGCCTTTTTTGGATCTCATGAATGGATTCGTAAATCAAGAAAGTGACGAAAAATAATTATTTTTACTGATGATTTGTTGAATTTTCAAAATGATTAAAAATTTTCGAACTCATATGCTTTTTGGGTCGCGAAAATCGATCCTTTTAACGTTATCATTACATTCTCCATGTGAATAATAAACATTGCCACAGAATCAAATAGAATTTCGTTGGATTCCAACGATGAAAACTTCAAAGTCATAATTTTATGAAGCTAAAGTTTGTGACGTTGTGATCCATCGAAAAATATTAATTTTTATCGATTTTTGTGGTACATTATCCATATTGCCTCAAATTTAATTTTCGACGAAAACGAGAATTGAATGCCAACAAAACGGAAATTTTTGGGGTCAAAACGACCCAGTATGCACTCGAGGGGGTAAAAATACAAAAAGTTTCAGTATCTATCGAAGTAACAATATTTCATGTTTTAAAAATATTCGAAATTGTGGCGGGAATCTGCCGGGAAAATGAGACTGAAGTATGCAACGAAAAATATATATTTTTATCGATGACTTGTCTAATTTTGAAAATTACTCAAATTTTTCGAGCTCCTATACTTTTCGGGTCCCAAAAATCGATCGTTTCACCATAACAATTACATTCTGCATTCGACTAATAAACATCGCCACAGAAAAAATAGAATTTCGTTGGATTCCAACGTTGCAAACTTCACCGTCCAAGATTTGTGTTGCTACGAATGTTTCCGATCATTTATTTCCGATGTCCCGTTATCGGGAATGATGAAAATAGTGGATAATCCTTTGTACGCGTTGATCTCGTACGATGTACATTAGTTTTGATAGAAATTTCGAATATTTGTGAATTTGGAGGGTTTTCATAGATCGGTTGTGTGTATATATGGATAGCAAGAGTGTGTGTGGATGGATAGAGGATGCCACGTGCATGTGTTACGGGAATGGGTGTGCGTACATATCCACGCCAATCTACACTGGCCGACCCTAAAATTGGTTCCTCCGTTAGTTGGTTGGCGTGCGAATGCCAGGCGTCCGGACTCTCCACAGGATCCAACACCCATTCCCAAACCACCTCTGCTCGGTTACACGTTCAACTGTATACGTTTATAGGCGGAATCCGCCGCGAATTAACCCTCCAGCCCTGCAAACAGTGCAGTTTTCACTCGTTCTCTCGTTCCGGGTTGCCTCTCGTTTCGCATTTATACGTCATGTCGAGATGTTGTGAAATAATTGCACGAAAAAGTGATTGGCAACAAATTCGAAATTCATCGAAGAGAATAGTCTCTGCTGTCGGGAGTGGATGGCGTATGCTACCATCTGTGAATACTATATGTGTATGCATACATTGATTGTGCCCTTGCACCAGCACGGACAGAGATGCATCACCGCTACGCGGTGCAATATTTTCCGCTTGCCCCGTTCCCTTCACCTGATCTAGTGGTCCATGGCAACGAAATGAAATTTCCCCGTCACACTCGATATATTCTCGTTCGCCTCCGCTCTCGTTTTGTTCTCGTTGTATTTCACTTTCCTCCGTTAAATATTTATCGCGTTTTTTTTTTTTTTTTCCTTTTTTTTCCACCGGACAAATGAAACACGCGTAGTTGAATGTTTCTACAGCCTGACACTTACGAATCGACGATACACCTTCCGGCAATGCTACGCAAATTTTAAAAAATATTTTTTTCATCATCTCTGAGCATCTATTTAATTAGTAGAACCCAAACAACGATGCAAAGGTGAAAAATAGTTTTTCTAGTGACGTTACACTCTTGTCGCTGATTCAAACACTATGGCGCATGAATAATTGTCCAACTTGGTTTCCATTATTATATAATACCCGTTTTTTAATTTATTTATTTACTGACTTTTTATAATAGCCTGGAATCAAATTAATCGCATTTAAAAAAAAAAATTCCGATAACCCGGAGTCATAAATTAAAACAATTTTGAAAAATTCATATCTCTGGTGGAATTTAACGAAAAGAGTTCAAGGTGGGCTCATTCTTTTCGTTTTTGAATGCAGAATTACGTGAGTCCGGGGCAATTGTGATCGGAGCAAAAAAAATCGTCGAAAATGCGGTGAAACAATAATAAAAAAAAAACGATAAACGAAGGAAGGGAGGGCGCAAGATTGGAGCCTAGAACGTTAACCTAATTTTTTTTAAAATCTATCCCGGTACCTTGGGGTCAAAATGACCCCAATTTTGAAAAATTCATATCTCTGGTAGAATCTAACGAAAACGATTCAACTTGAGCTCATTCTTTCCGTTTTTCAATGCAGAAACACGTGAGCCTGGGGCAAATTGGCTTGGAGGGAAAAAATCGGTAAAAAATGCAGTAATAGCCTTGTGGGGTAGTTTTTGACCCCAGGTTGCCGTTTCAGGGTTATATATGAATGCGAAATATAATTTGAATCGGTTCGCAATATGTGCGTCCTTTGATTTTCAAATATTCGCATCGTTTCATAGGTGCTCACTCAGTTTGGTATTGCAATTGAATGCAAATGAGATCACGTTTCGGAACACGCTTCGAATACATCCGATGATTATTATCACAGTTCATTGTTGGTCTGATCGATGCATTTGACGAGGCAATTGAATGAGAATACAGAGCTTCACTCGATGAATTCCCCTCATGCGATTGTCAAACATTCATGTATATTTATATGTTTGTCTCTGTACACACGCGTCATCCCGAAAATGTTCCATTAATTGATTCGTTTACCGTAAAATCATCGATGAGCTTCGTACATGCGATTCATATCGCAAAATTCAATGATATCGTTCTTGTGCATCCGAGAGAAAATTCATTTATGTTTCCGGCACTCAACGACTCGGCGAAGGAGCAAAGCGCAGTGTTGATTGAAAAAACAAAAAACACGTTTCTACGATTTGGATCCCATGGCACAGTTTTTTTTTTTTTTTTTTTCTCAAAAGAGATTTACGGGAGATGATCCGCAAAGTAAACAGGCGCGAAGGCTCTTTGGCCTTTGAGGCCCTACGATTTTTTAAGGCCCGAGGAACTCTTAATCTTTTCCTGTGGATAAAACTCTTGTCAGACTCCCATGAACGTGTGATTTCTAAACTCTCACGAAGCAGCTGATCGTTTAACGAATTTTTATAAATCTACGACGATCCCAAATCATCGAAGCAACATTCGGAATATCTCGCTCAACACGGAAGCTTTTATGGATATTTGTTTGAAAATCTTTGGTTTAGAATGAAATGTTGTACTCGCTTCTACTTAATTTCTCAGCATTTGGAATCGAGTCGGCCGGGCTCGCCAAGATTTTTATTAAAAGGATTAATAAAAAAATTATGAATAATTTCCTGACTCCAACCAAAATTTCCCCAAGGTCACGTGATTTCTCCATTAAATAACGAAAAGAATGAGCCCAAGAAAAATCATTTTCGTTCAATTTTACCGGAGATATGAATTTTTAAAAATTGGGGTCATTTTGACCCCAAGTTACCGGAATGGCCGAAACAAAAGATTACCGTTCAAGGGTTAAATCCCAGAATGAGCCCAGATTGAACGCTTTTCGTTAAATTTTACCGGAGCTATGAATTTTTCAAAATTTGAGTCATTTATGGAAAAAAAATAAAAATAAAAATCACTGTTCCGGGATTAAGATACTTGGGAAAGAACACTCACGACTGATCGGTGTGAAGCGAGAGACAAAAAAGATGCTGTCTCAATTCGTTCCAATCGTTAATACACAGCGCGATTCACAAAGCAATGGGCTGTTCGCGTATATCAGGTTTAATAATGCATCAAGTCTTAATCCCAAAGAATAACCACGAAGCCATAGAATTCGAGTATAAATCGGAGTGAACGAGTGGCATCGAAAGAGCAAAATGAAAGTAGAAAAAAGAAAAAGTTTAGACAACTGTAACAACACACGCAACGAAGAGAAAGGAATAATAAAAAAGAAAGACAAGTGATCGAGGTTGAGTTTTAATCTCGTTCTCAATTCATCCTTCTCCCGAGGATCCTTCGAGCATACGAGTTGAATCATCCCCGCATTTGTGCGGGACAGCATCGAGAACGAAGCGCTATTTTCATTCAATGTTTCCGTTAGAGCCTAAGCCGTTATTAGATGGCCTATTTCATGATTTTTCGAGCTTGCCAGTTCCCTTTCCCTCGGTCATCCGTTTCGTTATGAAAACAATGATAAAAAAAAAAAGATGAGTATTTTATGGGGTAGCGAAATAACAATACTCGTATGCATGTGGGGAAACTTTATTGTGTTGTTGTTGTTGTTGTTTTTTTTTTCATGGGGAATTTTCGAGGGAGTGGCTTTGTACATCTCGTTTTTTTTTCTGTCTTACTTCTCCCTGGCATCCTCGCGCCCGAGTCTGTGACCATAAGTTTACACATGCACCATGGGCTCTACATTATTTTATCATTATACAAACACGTCACTCGCTTACAACTAATCTTTCAGTGTTTTTCTCATCGTTACGTTTTTTTCTTTGGGATCCATTGACTTTTTTCTTATTCGGAGACTTATTCGTGCGGCCAGCTGGGCGTGGCAGCCGAGGGGTTTCTATACGAAAAAAAAAAAAAACGAAACATGTCGCAAATAAGTTTCGGGATCCCATGCCACGCCTTTGGAAAAACGCCATAGATTTTCGCGTTACGTTTTTTATGGTTTATATTTACGGTCCTCTTGTTACCGTCCATGTGAGATCACCCAGGGCTGCAGTTTATATTATATCGAGCAGACTCGGCACCTCCAATCCAATCCCACTTAATCATTTATGATCCATACGAAACCAGTGAATAGGCCACTTTTTTATGGGCGTTACCGACGTTCAAAATTATCACTGTTCGCCGCCATAAATATTGAAGCTCAGCAGACACGCGCGCTCTTGTCCACACGTTCAGAATAATATTTCACATGTGTTGCCAGCTTGTAAACGCATGTACAAATTTTACCTTCATTTTCGTCGCACTTTCCTTCCTCTCTCCTACTGCAATACTGTCAAACCAACTTTTTTTTTTTTTATTCGATCCGTCGTATGCTACGCTCAATCGATTGTTCCATTTCGAATCCGAACAGTCGAGGTATGGCCTCTGAACGAATTTTGAGGTGAATTTACCCTTCGAGTACACACTGGGTCATTTTCACCCGAATGATTTTGCGAACATTTTGAAATTATGGCCTCTGAACTAATTTTGGGATTTCTTAAGCCTTCGAGTCCACACTGGGTCATTTTGACCCGAACAAATTTTCCGGCATTCAATTTTCATTTTCCTCAGAGAATAAATTTCAGCCCCTGAAATATGGTCAATTTCCTACAAAAAATTCATATTCATCGGATTACGACGGTTTAAAAAAACCCTCGGGTCAGATCGACCCAATATGCACTCATAGCATGTGCCCACTCGAAAGGTTAAAATTCGCTGGTCAGTCCTCGAACCTCCTTCCTGCCTCTTCAGGAAGAAAACACTTCTGCTTCATCCCTACAATCGGAAATGTATAAAAAATGAAGAATGGCAGAAGAGTTAAATAAAATTTAGCAATATGAACATTTTCGAGATATACGAGAGCAACGAGACGAACGAGGGCAACGAGAGCACGTATGGAATATTGCATCGAAGCTGCAGAATCACGACGACCATCCTATTCCCGGATTTTATGAGCCGACAACATGTTTCGTGTAATATCGCGACCATTTACATTGCTCTTTGGCCATTTATATTTGTAACCATAAGGCAAAGGATATAAAAGACGTGGGGAATTGTTTGGTTGTTCTGTGTCTTCGAAACTGAACGTCCTCGAAAAAAAAGGATCAACACAAACAAGAATCTTTAGGATTTCTTTAAATCGTGGCAGATTCCATGAGAAAGCCATTCGCGACGTCTTCATGTTATTTTCCCTAAATTCTACAATATCCGCTTGAACGTGAACGCAGAAAGACGAGACGAGGTTTACTTCCACGGGGTTTCAACATATTTCCTCGCGGCTTATCCACAGAAGCGACGAACCGTGAGACAGAGATCGGGAGAAAGAGGAGGCAAATTTAGACGTTTGGTTTCGTCAGCTACTCTCCAGACTCTGAGGAGGGTTCAGTGAGAATGCGCTTATACAGACTCCCGAGGTGTCGACTCGAATCAAATCCTTCCAGGCATTTCTTCCTTGTTCCTTTTGCTCGTCGAAAAAAAAAAATACAACGTCTCTCGAAACGCTCGCGTCGCTTAGAAACTCACGAAACGTTAGCGTCCTCCTGATGTGTTCAGTTCTCAGTCGTGGTCGCTGTAAAAATTAGAAAAATTGATTTCGTCAATGAAAAATTAATTATTCAAATTAAATTCTCGTGTTTTTATTTTTTTTATTTTTTATTTTCAGAGCTCTGACTTTGAGAGTCTTTGTTATAACATGAGAGGTAAAAATGTAATTGTTGTTTGATTGCAGAAAATTTTTACCAAGGATTACAGGCGAGTGGTATGGCGAGTTTTCCGCAAGGTTTACAACCGAACGCGGGTGGTTACATAATAACAAAACCAATAGCGAGGCCAGCAGCGTATCACCCTCACCATCCGCCACCGCAGCATCACTTTCCGGCCAACACCCACACGTTCCAGCTTCTGGCATGCAGAGCGCCTTATATTTCAGGTGAGAGAAGCAAAAATAACGAAATTATTAAAAATACTAATAATCAGGTCGAACGACACTGAAGTTCGCAATTTTTTTATTTTCATTTAATTTTTAAAAATCACGACAATTTTCGTACTGATTTTGGATTTGGATCCCTGAAAAATATCGTTTCAATGTCCTGACAAAATATTGAATAAGAACTTGAATCTCTGTTCGTGAAAAAACAAAATTTCGCATGACGTTGAAGTTTGCATCGATGGAATGCAACGAAATTCTATTTTTTTTGCAGCGATGTTCATTATTGAAATGTAGAATGTAATTATGACGATGAAACGATCGATTTTCGCGACCCAAAAAGTATATGAGCTCGAAAAATTTGGATGATTTTGAAAATAAATCAAATTCTCAATAAAAACAAATATTTTTCATCGGATTCCAGCGTTGCAAATTTCAGTTTCGTAATTTCGTTGCATTCCAACGATGCAAACTTCAACATCACTAAGAATGAACTTTCCCAATAAGTATCCTCGAGCCTCATAAAAAATAAAAATGATTATTTTTTTCTCATTTCAAATATAAAAATATAATTTTTATTTTTTCCTTTCATTTAACAAGATTTTAATTAAAATCTTTTCGATGGAAAACATTTAATAATTGTGCTGAGTCATGAAATTTGTTCGATTGTATTTTCCAATGGACAATTCCCTGATGTTGCCTCTAATGATCGTTGTTTTTTAGTTCCATGATTCATTATTTATATTTCCACATAGCTTAGTTTAATTAATTAGGTCGAGATTATTTCGACGTTTCATTTTATAATCTCAATTGGTTCCATCGCGAAGTTAACGAGCCAATACATTCTAACAATTGCCTAAAAATAAAATACCACAAAATTCCATATAAAAATAAAGACTGCGTAAAAAAAAAGTAAAATCGAATATTTGAACAATGGTCGTGTCTGATATGCCATGAAAGTAGACAAGATACTCGATCGAAATAAAAATTCAATCTACAACATGACAATCGATTTGATTCCCGTACAGCGCAGACTATCCGCATGTCTGCTTGTTTTCACCAAAAAGCATGAAAAATAAATAGCTATATAGATAATCCTATGATATGGAGATCGAAATTTTGCCTGACTCGTTGACAAGCTGCACTCGTTCGTCCTCTCATATTTATTTTATTTTTCGTCTTTTTATATTTTCATCCAACTTGTACGTACAGCGATTTTTATCCGACTGCATACTCCTCGTGTAAGCAACCTGTACAGAGTGAACATGTACCAGGGGCAAATAACACGCTCTGTACACACAAAAGTACATTACATATGTGCAAACATCCAAATCCAGATACATATATATACAAATACACAAACGCACGGACACAGACTCCCAATATAAATATATATATATATATATATATATATATATATATATATTTGAGTGGAATGCTGTTGGTGGGATAGAGCAGCGGACAATTGGATATCTTGTTATACGTGTGTGGTAGTTTTGCTATCGGTGGATTGTACTGGCATGGGACATGGAGTGCATATGAAGTGCACTAAAATCACGCAACACAGATGGTCTTTGTCTCTTTCTCTCTTGTTGTTTGGACCTCTGGCAATGGTTCTATGTGTCTGTGATTGCGCTTGCGTCGATGCAGTAGAGCTTTGATGCAAATACCATCGAGAAGCACACTGCATACTGCATGGATGTGTCAGCACTATGTGGTGCTAGCCTATGGAAACGTGTGCTATATGCACATTATCCACGCATGCAACAAGTGCGTCCAAATAATATTATCACTTGGTTATCTTCGTGCTACCCGATGCGACGGAGATTTGGGGATCGAATTGTTGTTCGAAAACGTTGATCGGAGATCTTTAATCATTCAATGATCACGCGTTTCTTGACTCGGACGTTATTCACGTTTTTTGGGTCATTTTGCGGCGGAAAAATGCTACGGATACTTTTTTCTTTTTTGACTCTTCGAGCGCACGTATTCTATAAGTATGTATTGGCTCAATCTGACCAGAGACGTTTTTTAAATCGCTGCATTTCGGTAAATATGCATTTTTTTGTTTTTGTTGTTGTTGTTGTAAAGACGATTTTTTCAGTAAATTATTGATATTTTGTGGGCCGAAATAATTTTTTCTTCCAAATCTATTCGCTTGTTTAAATTATGAATTATATAAATGATTTAATTAATAATTTAATATTATTATTATTACATAATAATGAATTATTAAACTATGGAAATTTATTCAACGTTTTGAATAAATTTATTATAAATTTAATTTTCTTATAGATTTATGTATCATGTATTTATTTATTATGAATGTAATTATTATGAATTTATTTATTATTTATTTATTCCTCATGAATTAAATCAAAATGTTCGCTGTCATTGAATTCCAAACGATTGGGGAGCGATAATTGTTCGAGTCAGGTCGACCTAGTGTGTACTCGAAGGGTTTCTTGTTGAACACTCGACGACATCATTTGATCGGCTACGGAGGGTTCATTATAATTTTTTTTGAGCTTAAGTCCGTAAATTTTGAAATATTTGATTAATCTGCTGATTATTGGGTAGTTACTGAAAGTTCAATGAGCTGCTCGATTGTTTAGTCTTTGCATAGGAATTGCAATGCGTTATTGAATTATTTGATCAATAGATTTTTTTTTTAAATTGAAATTCAGTGTCGAATATCAACGGCGGCAGCCATCAACCGGCTGCCCAAGGAGGAGGAACATTTTCCGGAGGTGTACAAGCGGGTATGACCGATCTTGCCAACATGGGAATCGGTTTTCCTTGGTCCGGTAGCACGAGAGGAAGACCACGAAGAGGAATGATGAAACGAGCCGTTTTCTCGGATTCTCAGAGACGGGGCCTCGAGAAAAAATTCACACGCGAAAAATACATCAGCAAACCGGATCGTAAGAAGCTCGCTGAGAAACTGGGGCTCAAGGACTCTCAGGTAAGAAAAACGTGCATGAATACTGAGGCGATTCTGCAAATATATAAAAATTGTGAATCCATTTGCTTCTTTCAAAAAATCTTCATTTTTTTTCGAAACTAGAGCCAAAAATGAGATTGTAATTCGCAATTGAAAAATTCGCTGTCGAAGAAAAAAAAATCGAGGTGATGCCAAAAATGGAAAAATTGTGAATGGATTCAATATTTTTCGTTGGACTCCAACGATGCAAATATCGTTATTTTGAGTCAACACCGAAGAAAAAAATGTTTCATTCGAAAAGTTGGAACGTCTATCCCCAAAAATGTCTTTATGGGGTTAAGGTCTATGGGGGAAAGAAGAGGAAGTTGATGATGCCGATGGTGGAAGTTCGAGGCCATAGCACAACGTATTTCATGTGGATAACCATAACGTTTGACAGGTGCATTTGTCTTCACGTATCTGTGTATACGTGGACGCGTTTAGTGAACATAAACGTGTGCAATGGTTCATAGAGTAAGCACATTGGGTTGGGGTTAATTGGGCAATGCCAGTTCATTAGTTGCAGCACGCATCCTCATGCAGGTATGCGAGCTACATACACGATAATCCAACTGGCTTGCGCGTCGCTCTTGGTGAGACATCTAGACTGCCACATATGCTATTCCTATTCCTCCGGATGCTGTCTCCAGCTGTAGGGCTCACTTTGGTCCATGGCCTCTCAGGCCCCCCCCCCCCCCACTCCCTCTTTTTTTCGGTCTCGTTCCTCTGATGAGTATTACGGCCAAGTAAATGATGACGTGGAGGCTGGAAAATAGCAAGTACCAAGTTATTACGACCCTTCGAGTAGACACGTATGGCATCTTGGGTCAATTTGACCCGAGAGTTTTTTTGGGGTCAAATTGACCCAGTGTGGACTCTAAGGTTGAAGTAATCTGAAAATTTGTTCAGAGGCCATGACGCGAATGTTCGTAGTTTAGTTCGGGTCAAAATGACCCAGTGTGTACTCGAAGGGTCAATCAACCCAAAATTCGATCGAGGCCACAACTCGAATGTTCGAAAAATTGGGCGAATTCGATTTCGGGGTTACACTCGATTCATGGCTCCAATAAATTTCGATTAATCCTGAGTGGATTTTTATGACTTTTGCAATTTTTTTTGTTGGATATTAATTCCGTTAGGAACGCTCGTCAGACGCTCAAGAGACGTTTCGGAATTTCGGAAGAAACACGCAGCGTGTATCATCGAATCACAGTTATGTGGGAAACGCCCTTTTTGTCTATTGACATCGAGCGGAATACCTAAGTGGTTTATGCGTTACCGGGCGAATCGTCGTCTGACCGGAAGTGTACATAAGCTGCCTCTGTATTCTAAGCCAAACGGAATACATAGATCCACACAGCCATATAATATAGTCGATGCGGATGTCTTCCGTTAACGTGTGGACCAGAGACACGAGAACTGCTACCCTGTCTTTGTTCCTTCACCCCGGACTCTCCGACTATCCAGTAGTTGTGTCTTTGGGCCTTATAGGCTGTAAGATCCAGTGAATATAAGGGCTTCATATCCCCCCAATGGATATATACCAATAATACAAAAGTTATATGGTAATGTGCGGAAACCTCGATCAACGAGACCTCCAGACCTTCTACCAAGAGGTCCAGGACGCGCGGGATGGAGAGAGGGAGAGAGAGAGAGAGAGTTTGGCGAGCGTGGGTTGGTATCTCGAGATATCCTCATGTATAATTTACACCTTGAGCGCCATGCCTCGAGCGGGATTGGCCGATGGACGTTCCGTATACATATATCGGATACATTTTGGCTGATAAGGGTAACAATCGTTACCCACCTTCTCATGGCGAATCAAAACAAACCTACACCCTTCGACCCAACAAATCCGTCCAAATACAATATCTCTGACTGGAGGCTACTGATTTTCTCGATGGCGACGTTGGCCTCGAAGTTTTTATATATTGAAAAGTTCATATGCGTCCGTCTACGTAATCTCACAAGTTTACAACCCGCTCTTCATGTTTTCTACAGTTTCCGAAGGACTCTACGAGTAAACGAACTTTCTCTCTTCGTTCTCCCGTTTTTTTATCGGTTTAACGATTTTTTGAATACTTCTCTGACTTCCAGCCAAATTGCCCCAAGCTCACGTGATCCTGCATTAGAAAACGAAAAGAATGAGCCCAAGTTGAACTCTTTTCGTTGAATTTTACCGAAGATATGAATTTTCCAAAATTAGGGTCATTATGACCCCAAATTACCGGAATCGATGAAAAAAAAAATAAAGCTACCGTGCTAGGGTTGAATCTCGCGCCTTTTCCCCCTTCGTTTTCTCGTTTTCTGTCCTTTCACCTCATTTTTAACTAATTCCTTGATTCCAATCAGAATTGCCCGAGATTATTGTGATCCTGCATTAAAAAACGAAAAGTCTTTTCGTCAAATTCTACCAAAGATACGAATTTTCCAAAATTGGGGTCATTGTGACCCCAGGTTACCGGAATAGGTAAAAAAAAAGGTTACCGTTCCAGGGTTGAATCCCGCGTTGCTGCTCTCTTCGTTCTCCCGGTTTTTTTTTCGTTTAACCGCATTTTTGACTCATTTTTTCGTACGATCAATGAATGCATCGAGAAAGAAGTGAGAATATGAGAGGATGTAGAGGATACGATATGAAAGTCTTTGTCCATGGACAATGGACGATGTCACTGAGCGTAGAAAAAGTTATTTCGAGACGTTATTATCGGAGGCAAACGAATTTTCTCGAGCATGGAGCAGCTCGAATGAAACACGGTATAATGACCAAGGGAAAGAGACTGGAAAAGCGAGTGAGAGAAAAAACTCGGAGTGTCGAGATTGAGAAAAACAGAAGGAAGTGGTGATTTCTCGGTGCTGGAAAAAAATAAAGAGAAGGAGAGGAAAAAGCTGGCGGTGATGTTGGCTTTTGGTACAGGAGCTAATATCACACGGCTCGCCACACGAACACCCATAAAAGCGATTATTGTCCGATGATGGCTCTCTCGATAGCTCTCGGATGCACACACAGGCAGCAGCCGGTACACACCGGATGTCAAATCTCTCGAGCACTCCCGCTTGCCCCTATTTTCGCCCCTTTATCCCTCGCATTCTCGTTCCTTTTGGCTTGAACGCCCGCGCCGCTCCCATTGAGCAAAAATCGTCTCGAGGTAATTGGCCCCTTTTCAACCTTCATCTCGTGTAGATATTTTAAGTGTAATTAGATTAAAACCTGACGCGGTTCCTCCTTTTTATTACTTTTTATCCTGCCCCAACTTTTTTAATCTCCTTTTTTTTTTTATAGCGCATAACAGTTTATGAAAAAACTTGCTGTACGATTTTTCGTCTCATTGTTACATAAAAATAATAAAAGCGTCCTGATCTCTCGTTATTCTGTAAAAACGTTGTTAAAACTGAAGATTGACAATCCATGAACTTTCCAGGTCAGAAAAGTAACATATATTCTTGTCAATTGGAATTCTATTCGTGCCAAAGTCTCGAGTATGTGTTGAAAAAAAGAATTTGTCGATTTTCTTCGGTTCATCAA
This sequence comes from Campopleginae sp. 14b, assembly GCA_030522525.1. NCBI lineage: Eukaryota > Metazoa > Arthropoda > Insecta > Hymenoptera > Ichneumonidae > Campopleginae sp. 14b. Next base: position 34,664 of record JAPYYS010001279.1, read on the forward strand.
ATTCATTAATTTTGTTTTATTGAGTCCACACAAATTTGACTGATTTCGAGTCTGAAGATGATGTTGAAGTTTGCATCGTTGGAAAGCAACGG
>JAPYYS010001280.1:0-23212 GCA_030522525.1 Campopleginae sp. 14b
AACAATAAAGAAAAGGGTTGTCGATCAAAAACACCATTTGAGATAAAAAATTTCAGCCGAATTCTTATTTTTCATTTTTTCGAAATTTTTGTTTTTTTTTACTCCAAAAGTTGGTTGTCTCTTAATTTTTTAAGCCGCATCATCAGAATTTTCAAGATTTGGAGTGAAAAAAATAAATTCACATTTTTGGGGGGGTGTTCCGCTTTGCCCGGGTGTTCCGCTTTGCCCGCCTCTCCCCTATACATAACGCTAAGGGTCTCCAACGTCTTTGCACCGAGTCAAGGAAACATCCGAAAAGTATATTTGTCCTGTACAATCGGTCTCGAGAATCGTCTGGGAAACTTTTTATAATTCGAGGAAAATCACATCGAAGTTAAACTTTGTCTCATTTCTTTGATATTTAATTAAGAAAAATTCGATCGATCCTACCGAAGCGAAAATGAATTAATTATTCGAGCCATTTATGTTGTTTCGTATTTTTAAACTTCTCCACTTTGTTCACGATTTCTGAGACACTGTCTACATTTATTTACCGATTCAGTTCTCTCAAAGCTTCTCCCCAATCTTGCACATCCATTTCTGTATACATAGGTAGCAGGTACCTTTACATATAAATTGAGAGTTGGCAATGCGACTGAAGGGCGCCTGAAGGAAGGGATTCAAGTAAGCGTGCAGTCAGGCAGGCGTGAGCCGTGCTAATTCGTATCGAATTAGTCTCGGGATTACTACTTGCCCCAGCCGAGAATCCACGTGAACGATCTTCGAGCTCTTGGCATTGCGTTTCGCACACCTTCCAGTTCCAAACATCGCCGACTGATTACATATTAACTCTCAGAGTTCTCAAAAACTTAACCTTGACTTTATATCTTCTCCTTGTCTCTTTAAACCTCATTTTCGTCTTTTTATAGCTCGCACAAAGTTGCTTTTTCATGGATTAGCGATCCATCAATTTCGCCGATTCGTTCGAATGCCTTTTCCTTTCGATCCTCCGTAAAATAATAAAAATTTTATGCGAATTTCTAAAGTGAATATTTTCACGTCAGAATGGAGTTTCCTTGTAAATTTTCTGCAATGCTTACTCTCCTCCTCGATCTTCGCATCGACGTTTCTATTTTTTCTCGTACGTAATAACGAAGGCTCGCGATCGCTCCGGCTGAACGTCTCCGTTTTACACTTCTGCTCTCACGTTTGACTCGTAAAAGGAAAAATGAGTTATCCTGGATGCGCACACGCTCTACATACCTCGTAAAAAGGTGTAATGATGATGGGAAGAGTTAACGACGCTGGAGAGTACAATTTTTTTATACAATGTTTCGTCTCCGGCAGAGTCAAATTGGAAAGTTTTTCTATATGCGTTTTTTATTCCATTCTATTGATGCAACAGTTTTTTTTTGTGTGGATACGTTTTTGAGTGTTTAGACGTAGAGGGATTAAAAGAGATAAATGGAGGAATAAAATAGTGGAAAGTTTCACAAGTTTTGGAATGAAAAATAATTTCCTGGGGATATTTCACGCGAACGAAATGAAAAATGTTGATCCATATATCTGTGGAGATGAGATCGTAATTGGCTGAGAAGGGTGGAATGAAAGGGACGTAGAAAAGTGTGAGGTTAGCCACTTTAGTAGCGAGGAGGAGAGACGGAAGTGGAAAGTTCTCGAACCGATCAGACACGCGGATTCTCCGGCATTCACATCATTTTCTCGCCTGAGAAATTTTTTTGCTTCCTTTTCCACCTTTTCATGCTCTTCGGGGCCCGCCCCCGCCCCCATTCTTCTTCATTATCGTACGAGAAGTAGAAAATCAGCCAAAGAAAGAAAGAAAGAGCGATAATCCTTTTGCCGAAGCGGGTCGATCCGTTCTCGTTGGCCGCAGAAAAGCTTGGAGCTCCTGCTGTCGGAGAGCAATCCGATTTATTTGAAAAGTGTGTATGGCTCTCTATGTGTATTTTTGTCTATGGACCGGACACGCCGTTCCGGAGATCTACAAAAGGCAAAATCTTTCGGTCCGTTCGGCTATTGTACTCGTTGTCCTCGTCCGGTTAAAGGAGCAGAGAAACATAGTTGCGGCGCATACGAGAGACCGAGGGAGAAAGCGTTGAAAAGCGAGGTAGAAAGTATAGATGAGGGAGAAAAGAGGGACGAGGGAAGAGGCGAAACTCTACACCACGGCGTTCGCGTTTCCAGTGAAATTAAAGGGAAGACCGAGTAGCGCTCGAACAAGTGGAGCTTGAAGAGAGCACAAGACTGGAGGGATAGAAAGGAAGAAAAACAAAAACGGAAAATTGGAAGGAGTGAGGAGAACGAAACAAAAAGGAGACGCGCGACGCGCGACTCTGTGACGCCAGGGCCTTGGTATTCCCTTCTTTCATAACATACATACAGACTCATATACATGGGAGCAGAAACGAAGCATTCCGTGTCAACTTAGCTCTACCTTTTGCCATATTCCTGTCCGGATTTTTCATAACACTGTACCAATTTCGAAAGCATCCAATTTCTATTCATCACGTCACGACTATTATTCGAACTGACAGATTCAACCATTTTCGCAATAAAAAACCATTCCGATGTTTCACGTAAGATGCTCCGATGAGGAAAAAAGATTGGAAATTCAAGAGATTGCTTGCATTTTCTTGTTGCACGTTCGTGCACCATCTCTTCCGGGATATCTCGAGATCCTGACTTTGTTCATCTTCCCATTATCTTGTCCGCAAGACTCTCGGAATGTCGTTGCGCGGTCACCCAACCGTGTAAAGATCTCGCTCAATGCTGCTCAACTTCGTGGCTCGACGGAGATACTCATCGGTCATGCACCCATAGCCGTTGGTTATAAATATTGATTTAGAATAAAAATTAGGTAATCAACAAAATTTGAACATTTCCATTGCGACGCTGATACGAAAAAAATGTTATCAGGAACGGAAGCGGATACGATGATGATAAAAATGACACAACTTGACGTGAGACAGCCCATGTGTGTCTTTCATCTATATATTTCATGTATATAATATACAAAGTCGATAGCTATAGCATAGGCCCGTTCGATCGAACGGCTGTCGTGGCGATATCGGCGAGGCTTCTCATCCTTGCCACCCCCGCATCGTTCAGGCTTGCTACACGGTATCATCTTCGCTATACCCTCGTCCCTACGAGAGCCGCTCCCCGAGGCTATTCGCTGGGATGATCACCACAGCGATCAGTCCAACCAACGCCGAAGCCAGAACGATTCTAAACGAGATAATCAACGTTATGGATTCGAAAAATAGAGTCAGGAAGACACACACGGCGTGTCGATATGACTCGATCTACTAGGAACTATCAAAATAGATCTTCAACGTGATGTCTCAATCGTCTCGAAAGAATTTTAATAATTGACAAAGTCATTAATTGCTCATTCCGTTTCCTATAGGATTTTGGTATTCACTTTTTCCCAGCTCCGTAGTCCGGATACATTTTCTATTTAGTACGCACTTAATTCTATTTCTAGGATGAATAATATTCACTTAAATATCAACTCGGAAAAAGTTGGGCCTGGGGCTTAAAAATTAAAAGCATTTTCATTCCTTTTTTTTCGTCCATCACCATAATATATACTTGCTACACTGTATGAGTTTAGAGTTCGTATAAAAAGTTAACAAAGAGAGATTATAACCGTTGAAAAATTGATGCTGCTGCATAAATATCGCGTTATGGGGAAAGTTTTTGTTGTTTTTTTTTGCTGGTGCAGTTGAGAATAACGAGGGGGAGGGTTGGGCTTGAGGTGAAAGGAGGAAAAAAGAAGCTTTGAGCGTTTGTGCAATGCGAAGTCGTTAAACTGTAGAAAGCCTCTTTCCCAGAGAGTTATCATGTTTTAAGTCCTTCCCGAGGTCGATCATGAGCGAAGGATCTCGCTAAATAACTGTGAGCTCCAACAGACGCGAGGGCCTCCTCCGAAAAGCAAAATTTTTTTAATCGTCAGGAATATGTTTGCGGACTCTTAATTCTACGTCACTGCTCTTCAGAGTTTGCTTATTAAAAAGACAAAGCGACGAAAACAAAGCGGAGAAACTAATAATGATAAAGTTTAATGAGAATCTATCCCGCCTCGACCGATAGCTCGATTCATTCCATGCTTTTCATAAAATGTAACTGGTGAAATTTCAGAAGAACCAACTCACCTTAAGAGCGAATAATAACGATTAAGAAGAATTATATTTATTCAAAGCCCAGCGTAGGAGATCCTGTTCCTTGCTTTCGAGACTGAATCTCGTTATGAAATAGTTTGCTTGAATATGTGACTGGGAGACCATGGCGAAATGCACTTTAGCACTTCACATTGAGTCCTGCTTAAAGGAAAAGGGAACGTAAGTACCAGATTGACAAGACGTTAAGGAGCAATGTGCATGAATCTGTGTATATTAAAATTTCATCATATAGCGAGTCGATTCGAGTCTGTCTAACTTTTCATTGCTATCTCCACGGTTTGAAGATCGCGAAGTAATCATCGGTGTGCAGTTGGAAATGGAATACACGAAGACAGAGTTCTGCCATGAAGCCGCAAGGGCCTCGAAGTTTAAGGACGTGACTGAGGAATCGAGGAAAAGAAATGAGAGAGAGAGGGAGAGAGAAAAAGGAAAAGAGAGTGAGGGGAAAATAGCGTCTCTGGAGATATCTCGTGGAACCGTCGAGCCCTCCGTTCCCCTCCGTCGAACAAATGAGGAGATGGCCTCCGGGTGAGATTGCGCGTCTTGGATAGTCGCGGAAGATAAGTCGTGTAAAAGGAAGAGAGGCAAAAGCGCGATACCGTGGAATAGCGATAGAAAGGAGTTTGAGGAGGCTGGAACCGGAAGTAGAGATGAAGCAGGGATGGGCGATGGAGAATGGGGAGAATTTGCTCTTGGGTTTCCTTCTGTGCTTCGGCAAAAGTGGGATAGCAAATGCGAGGACTGATAGAGGCTCTATACAGTCAAACGTTCATATACATATATCCATGAGCCCAAAGGAGCAAAGGGGGATGAGAGGGGGTTGAGAGGCATGCCGCTAAGACATCGAGAGACAAATTCGACCGAGGGTAAGACGGAGAAAATAGAGAAGAGAGGGAGAGAGAGAGAGAAATAGGGAGGTTTGGCACGCGAGGTCGAGGGTTGAGAAATAGTCGCGAAAGAATTTCTTATTAGATTGGAAATTGAAATCTGGAAGTGGTGGAGAGGTGAATGCCACAGCGTATGGGAAAAGAAGGGCAAAACGCAAACTGAGCAGCTCCAAGAAAGAAAGAGAGCCAGAGAAAGGGAGAGAGAGAGAGAGAGCGATCCGTAGAGTTTTGTTTGGCACGAGAGCGACTGCCACTGTTTGTAATTCTTCTCTACCCTCTTTTTACTCTTTATCTTTTTCCCCTTTGTCTCCCCTTGCTGTCTCCCCACCCTCTTCGTGTGTCTATAAGGGAGAGTATCTCAAAAGGTGCATCTTCTATAAAAGTGGGAAATGCTCGAGTTGATAAATATCGTGACTTCAATTGAAAGAAAGGAGAGTTGAAGAGATTCCACTTCATGCATGGACCATCAATTTTCCAATGAAAAATTCAAGCCTTTTATTCAATAAAAAAAATTGTCTTCTCACAAGTTTCCTGATTATTGTTGCTCCTTGAATTTTATTCCCACCCGCCGTATTTTTAATCTCCTCCATCGCATTATAGTTGGATAACGATGGCCTGTAAGCGACCGGAACTGAAAAATCTGTCCCATGCAGAAGCTGCTGCAAAAAGTGAGCTTGGGCGTTACTCGCATAAAGATGTTACTTTATCGCAGCCATGACATGCACGTTTTTACGTCCCGGTAATCTTCGTTTTATATGTATTTTTCAAATTTATATATAAGACCAACGGGGTGTGACATTAATTGAATATTAATCAATGAATGAATTGTTGAGCAGGCAGAAGTAAAAATTGCTTTTTTTTTTGGCGCTTTGCCGGAATAAATTGGATTTTGAAATGTTTGAAAGACGAAAAGTGAATAAATGGACGAGAAATGTTGCTGACAAGCAGGAACGTATTCAGGTTTGTTAATCCTGAGATGTATTAGGGGAGTCGGATATGCGAAACATCAGATGAAGAGGTCCTTTCAGCTTTGAGTAAAAAGGACATAAATGTTGGCATATATGTTGGCCAGGATCGTACATTGGAAGCGTACTGGCTCGTAGTAAAACATGTCGACCACAGCACACGCCACGAAAACATAAGTACAACGCCGGACATAACATCGCGGGCTGTTCGTACATGTTTCTCTATAGAGTATAAATGTATATATCCCCATAATATTAGCCGAGGTAGTATAGGGGCTCGGAGTTATTTGATGATGGCTATAACAGCGAATATGGAGTTTCGTGCAGGAGCAGTGAGCCAGAGGCTTCCCAGTTAATTTGCATCCTTGCAAAATATTCTCTGCTTCGCTCTTTCTCCGTTGCTCTCATTACCGTGGGGGCGCTTGTCGATGTTTTACATTAAATACTTTTACCTGACAGAGGAAAACCCGAGAAGACAGCCGCGGTGAGAGCAACCAACTTTTATACTCGACAAGTTGTCTTGACGAGAAAACTTTTTCGTCTGACTTAAACGCCATTTCTCCACTTATTCGACCATCAAACCCTCGCTAATTAGGCTATTCGCACACGCAGTCATTTATTATTTTCATCAATACTTTCCAAGCTCAACGAGGCGTAATAATGACTCGCGAGAACGTTCGATATTAATCGTTTATTAAAAAAAGGAATCATTTTTCGATTTTCGAGTTATTATCGGTCGTGGGAGCAGCATTTTTTCGGTTTTCCCTACCAGCCAATGCCCCGGAGCAACGAGGGAATTATCCTTCATAGAGTCGTTGTTCTCTGAAGCAATTTTTTCAACTTAAACCTCATGAAAATTAATGAAGCGACGTAAAATTGTTTTGGGGCAAAAAAAACATTGATGTACTCGGAAAATTTGCGATCGGGTGATTTTGTAAATAAGGTGTAATGGGTAAGATGGAAGATGCTCTCGTGTAGCAAGTAAACTGGATCAGAGGAGGTTTGTGTATTGCACCTTGTAGATCTTGGAAGTAATCAGGCCAAAGTCTTAATCGGAATTTACCTTCTGGTGCACTAACACGTTGGATCTCGTAATACTGGTAATTCTATGCACCGGGGGTTCTCCTCGTTGAAACTTTGCTCCAATGTCTATGTCGTGTCTAAGTGTCTAGGTAAATAAATAAATATACACGTATATAGAGAAACGTACAAACACAAACGTTTCTCTCAAATACCTTCGCCTCTCGTGTTAACTCATCCCTCAGCATCCCTTAGGAGTTGATGCACAACACTGTAAACAAATGCATTATGCAGACTTACGCACACACAGAACAGCAGTACGATCTCCCCTGGCTCGTTTGTTTGTTGGCAAATTGCATTATGCATCGAACATTTAAGTAGCGCCCTTCTATTGACGTAATTCCTTGAAATTTATATAAAAATTTTATCACTCTCTTAATTTATACATTTTCCTTTCGTTTTCTCCATTCGAGACTTAAAACTGTAAATTTTACGTTCTCTTTTCACTGCGAGCGATTCGATGGAAATCACGATTTTGTAATAATTTCGTTTCATTGCATTTTCTTCGAATATGTCTGCGCATATCCTCCGATTATTCTTCACGCCATTCATAAAAGCTTTTGCCAGAGGTGGGCGAATGTTTATCCTCCTGAAGAATAACTAATGAGAGCTTATTTATGACGTGGCGATAAATGAGCCTGGAAGTGTACGAGGAAGCAGGAGAATTCTCATGGAGATGAAGGTTGATCAAGAAAACAGTGTAAAAGGAGCGAAAGAGGGAAAGAGACATTAGGAATTTATGAAGAAGCGAGGATTTCTCGGGGATTTGTAAAGCGAATCAGCATCGGGTGAATGATGTTGAGACTGTACCGAATCAAGACTTTTCACTGAATAATGTCGTTAATTTTGCCTCTTTGAACAATCTTAAGTACTCAGTAAATGCAGTCTAAATATGCTGACTCGATTTTAAGTGCTTAACTCCAAGTTGAATCGATGTTCTATAATGAATTCGCATTCCTCCTTATATATAAATATACACTCGAGACTAAAATATATATACATACACGCACAGAATCTGATGAGGCTTTCAAGTCTAGTCAATGACAAGTGGCCCTTGGAAAAGGATGCTCTACTACGAGGAAATTAAATACCTCAAACAGATGGTGGATCCTTCAATCTCTCCGCATACAATTTCGTATTGAGAAAAAAAAAATATTCATACGCCTTTTCAGTGCATCGTATCGATAAAGGTCACGGTGCCTCGAAAAAAAAGCTTCGAAATAAAAAGAAATTCTGATTCCCTCCTTTAATCACTGAGTTGCATTGCTCGATGGCCAATTAATTGAAACTCGAGTAGAACGAAAATGAAAAAGAATTCAATTTGGCAAAAAAATGGTTCGCTTTTGCTAACGATTCTGGTTGAACGTGTGCAGAGAGAATAAAACATAGAAAGTGGACTGTTGCAGAATGCGAAGGAAACGGACCAATTTTCAGAGACTCGTGGCCTATTCAGCAACTAGAGCAACTCGATATTTCAAGTTTATGTTGTAATTCGATAGTATTACGTGTGTATGTCTGTCAGTATAGACCCCGAAAACGTCAGTCTACATGATTGAATGGTTTTAGGTCGATTACACTAATTAATCATTGTATTCCGTTTCAGCACGATTTGCTATTATTAACTGTCTGATCAACACAAACTTATATATGTATATTGATATAAATGGATATATATGTATAGATATCGAGACGACAACTATACTATGTCGATTGGATAGACTTTGCGAGTAGGATAGGAACATGGAGGTCAAATAGCAGGGGCAAATAAATCGTTTCGAGATTGATATCTCGATTCGCATCAAAAGTGATAGTTTCATTTTTTGGAGCCAGAGGCTATTTAACTATCGCACATTGAGGCACGCTGGTATATTTTCTCTGGTGTCGAACGATTGGGTGGAAAACCACACGATGGTGCGTGCAAGTTTATGGGAGGTTAAGGCTTTTTGCATGTGAGAAGTCGATACGTGAAAAGCGTCATTGTCAATATTTCAAGCGTTACACCTTCCCCATTCGATCATTGGCAATATCTCTCCGTTTATTTTTCCTCTAGCGTGTTTTTTTATTTGACCCCACGATCACGAACTCGATTCGCTGGTTACTATCGATATCATAAACCTTTATAGAAATCGATATCGCTCGTTGGTCGATGGGGCAATGGGGAAGGGAGGGCTCGAGGAGATCAAAGATAGCTGCCTGCATTTATGTGCCAATATTCGAGTCGATTCGGAATGAGAGACAGGAATAGAGAGGGCAGCGTGAGAGTGCGAGACAAAACGTCGTCGCGATGTATAAATCGCGTGGATGAATCTCATTGTTCGGACAAAACGATCGACACTCGACGATTGTTGCTCGAATACAAAGTCGTGATTATCCGAGAACTAGTAGCCAACAAATAGGCGTAAATCATACGATTTTCCAACCTCGATTACGTCCTTTACGACATTTTCTATTGCACATGGCCTCGAGGTTGCATGCATTATAGCTTCCCGTTAATTGTCAGATTTCGGTTCTCTTTTCGTATATGTCTATGCATCTGTGAGTGTGAATCCCGAACAGATTAAACCATCGATGGTAATAGCGACGCTGATGAGCGTGGCTCCATTACTCCTGATTCGCACGATTTCTTTCACGACTTGAGTGACGAGGATCCTCATGGGAATTGATTTTCAACTGCGGCCACTCTAACTGCAACGATCTTTGTCAATAAATGAAGAATTTCGCCAATTTTTCACTTTTCGTTCGCTTCGCCTTGCAGAAAAATCCAATTCCCATTCAAAGTTATAAAAACAAAAACGTTAATTATTCAAACATTTTGGAATAATCCTGAAAGGCCTTATAGAAAATACATAATCGCGTGCGCACATAAACGACGCTCTTAACTTCACCCATACATGCCCGATTCCCTCGGCTCGGCGTGTGCTTGTGTACTTCGGTGAGTTTATGTAATGTGCGGTCATTGCGTATTCCGCTTTCGTGTGTAGTATACAAGGCTGAATGTAGTCTAGGCATAAATTAACTGCTTGGACATTGGCTACGAGCTTGAGCTCTCCGCCTCTAAATTCATGACTGCACATATATATGTCTGCGAATATTCACATGTTTCATATAAACATATACGCCGATCTATGGAGCAAGATTTCGGGGATAGGCGAATTTTATGCACCTGTAAAGGAGGATCCATTGGTACCAGACAAAAAGGAACAATTCAAATGCCCCTATGTACTCTGTTGTCCAAGGAATATCACTGTATGTACGTAAATATATGTAAATGTGTGTGCTCCGTGCACGACGAAACACCTTCCGCTTCCGGTCTGTCTGCGCTCTTCCGTAATCGGCGAGTACTAATGCCTCGATGCTGTCCGAGCGTAGAGCCAGACAATTCCAAGAGCGATTGGGTCCTCCGCGCCTCTCCTACTTTCATTGTTCATAGCCAAAGAGAAATATTGTCGAATGTGAAATAATTTCAATGAAATTTTCACGAGATTTATTAAAAAACGAGGGAAGCCTCTGGGAAAACGATTCTGCAAATAAAAATAACCGACGACCTAAAAACTCGTATACGTTGTCATAACATCGGCTCTCGATGCAATTTTAGTGCAACTTTTTAATACCCTCTTTTGTCGATCGATGTGTTTACTTTGAAAAAATAAAAATTGATGAAAAAAGCTAAAAGTGGAATAAACGAGTGCATGATGACCGGAAACACAAGGAATTTAATATCTGCCCAATATCAATATCCCCTGCGTATCGAAATCAGTCGGAAAATAAAAATAAAACATTCAACGTCGCGCTGTTCGAGCAAACAGTCACAAATAATTTCGGAGCATTTTATTCCAGAGAGAAACTCTCAGCATAGATTTATTGAAGGACACGCATAGATTGATAAACATTGCTGTGTGCTACCGCTTGGACGAATACAAACAGTTCGCGTTACCATCTGAATGTATACTCGACTATGTATTAGACTGATATACAGGAGTCGGATGGCTCAAAGAAGAAGACAGGAGCCAGAAGAGACGTCTTCCTCGTGACAGAGGCGAAGAGGGAGCGAGAGAAAAAAATCGTTATACTCAAAACGACTGAGAGAGGGAGACGAGCGAGAAAAGTTGGAGCAACGTAGAAGCTTGTCGTTAACTTTGGTAGCTCGAGGTACATAAAAATAGAGGTAAGCCGGAGCTTTTCGTATCGTTCGCCAGTTCTACCAGGACGTATTGGCTTCGAGTTTCGGCTGGAGCTGCACCAGGCGCAGGAAACATTGGAAAAGTATATTACAGGATATAATGCAATGTATATTCACGACCATGCATTTGTGTATAATGCAACGATGTATATAAATATATATAACAGATTATATGAATTTGTATGAGTTGAGAAAGAGACGTGACCTCGTAAGTTCGAACGTAAGTTTCCAGACTGCGATTGCCAGGTCTGACCATTCGAGTATCTTTACTACTGTCGCATAGAAAGGAGTAACAGCAAGCAGTTTTTGTATTCACAGACGATCATGGAAAAATGAAAATGAAGAAGAAAATCTTCTGAGAAATGATCGTCCGAGCCGGGAGCAGCCAGTGCCGAGATTTCGTCTTTATTTTTTTCTTTTGTTCAACCCAAATTTGCTCTTGTTCGAAAAAGCGGTTCAGCAAGGATTTCCTTTCATTTTTTGGTCGGAATAAATATTGGGAAATGACACGTTGATATTTTCCTTGAATATTTCGCTTTAATGGGCGATCTCGTTATTCACGATTTGGTCTTTGTCTTTCTTGCATTGCTCAGTAGTACAGTTTCTCCTGAAATTTAACGGCGAGTGAGGAAGTGCCGAGGGACCAGGAAATCGTGCAATAGACCTGAGGCACTGACGTTGAAACTTTCACCGTCTTATCACACAGAGAGAAGCCGATGTATCGGTAAAGAAGTGCAGCGGGCAGGAGGAGATATGGTTTGAATTTTGCAAAGGTGTAAATCGCAGAGTACTGAGGGACGTCCCATGGCTAGCAGTCAGCTTTCGAAAAAGCTTTCATCAACGAACAGTCAGAAAAATTATTTACATGTTTCGATACGCAGCTCAAACATCCAATCCCAGCAGGAATGAATCGATGGAAAAAAAACAAATGTTTCTCCTGGCGAACGTTAGTTTCCATGTCAGTTTATAAATTGTGGAGCGAAGCAGGGGCAGGGATGATTGAACTACGGGTATGGAAAAGCTCGTTGGCACGAGGATGCAGCCGCAGTCACGACCCTGGGTGAAACGTCTGTGCGGGGGTGGAAAAGGTCAAAGAGGAGGAAGCAAGAGAAAAGCGTATGTGTTGAGTATGCAGCTTTGCTCGTGTGCGGCGAGCAAGATTATCGGCGTAACGAGAGGGATAGTTCGCGCCATGAACGAGCGCAGTGGATCGAGGTGGTCGGAGGAGGAGACAGGAGATGTACCAAAAGTTACATGAAACTAGATATCCAATAGGATAGTGTCAGGAAGAGATTCGACGAGAATATGTGCACTCGTATAAGTGTATAGAAATATATGTAAATTTGTATACAAAGATAGAGGGGGATACGAGAGGGTGAGTGCGGGTCCAGGGATGCTGGAACGATTGGATAAAGCTGACCATACGAGCGAGCCCACGTATAGCAATTCACGAGAGGCTGTGTGTGCAGCGGCGGTAAAAGTAGCGAGGGAAGGGAAGTGAGGATGGTCCTTAAGTGATATTACGTGACGATTTATGCCACAGCCACGTGTAACGTAGAACGGTGACATCCGGCGACTAAATGAAGGGACAGGCACGAGGGGGGACACAACTTGGCTGCATGAAGAGTAAGAAGGGGGATCAGCTACACATCCTTCCGAGCTCTCGTTACATTGCCATCATCCACAAGCTGCGCATCCTTTCTGTGTATCGAAACGAAATTTAACGGATAGTAAAACGAACGAGAGAACAACCGAGCGAGTTGCTCCTCTTAAAACACACGGATAAACAAACACTCGTGAAATCCTCTCAAAGTTTAACCTTTTATGGTCTACACAAGCGCGTAATTGACTTTGCTTGGATATTTATACGTCCTCGAGTTCATTACCAGCAATCTCTCAACACGCTAATCGTGCACTTTCCTAATTCTTCATTACTTTTTTTTTTATTACATCCTTTATCAAGCCTCATTCAGACGTTTACACTCGTAGAAGTTTTTCAATCGAATATCCTTCAGAAAATAAAACTCTGGCACGTTATTCCGTTTCTTATTCCGATAACGTTGCTCTCTGCTCGTCGACACATACGTATATGTATTTCATTCCATTTTCGCACTAGCACATAATATTCATAGTTCGAAACTAGTTTGAGGAAGGTTCGAGCCACGATGTATTCTCTCGCCTCAGTTCGTACGACTTTTCATGCAACGCATCGAACATATACACATATATCTCTTTTATCCATTTTTATTATTTTTTCAAAAGTGTACCAAAGTGCAAATACCCAATAGTATATGACGCGAGTACTACTGTATTCCATAACCATGCAGACAGATTCGTTGGAAAACTCGATGACGTAGTTGAACGAGATTCTTCAAACACGTAAATCGTTCTCTCGCGTTTTCGGAACGTATGCGATATCTGGCAAACCCGTTCGGCAGAGTTTTTCCTCGATTAAATTTTATTCTCCCGTCTCGATGTAAATGTCTGTGTAATGTAAAAATGTATGTCCTGTATACAGAGGCATATGTCCTCCACAGCATTCGACATTGAGAATGCGAAACTCTGCAGCCCGGCGAGAGGCCAGCAGCGTTAAGGGATGGGCATGGTCTTGACGGTGTGGGTCAATTTCCGGCTGTCGGAGACCTCTTTCGCACTTCTCTCATTTCTCTGGCCCTCCAGCCTCCATTTTCTCCTCGTGTTCGCAAAAACACACGTGTGCATGAATCTCCATCTATTCTTATATATACACCCCATATGTTTATACGTTAACACAGCCATCGCTATATATATCTCTGCATAACAAGTTTCGTACTCACTCAGTCGAGTGGCTTATGTTTCTGACGCGTCCTATGAGCCCAGTCGGGCATAAGTGGTGGGAGCCCGACTGGTCACTCTCGTACAAGAATGATTCGGATAGCAAACATCACAGAGTACCTTAACATCCATGCGTTTATGTATACCAAGCGAATGCATAGATATTGCGAGTTTCCCTTTGTACACCATCGTATTTTACATCTTTACATTAATCGAGGACTCAAGTTAGATGAGGCAATAGAGGAGGACGATGAGAAACCGAGAGAAAAACGGATTGGACGATTCAGCTGTTTTTTATGCGCAAATTATGAAACCTCGGCGTTCTCAAATGGACTTTATCTTGAGGGGCAGAATCATTTAAAGTTTGGAAATTATTCCAACCGGAAAAGACCTCATTAGTTAGGTAATTAATGAAAAAAAAATGATGTGACGACGAAAAATTGTCTCTTTTTTACGATTATGACGTTTTTTCCTCGTTTGTCGATTTCTCGAAAGGCAGACAGCGTTGTTACTGTTCAGAAGTTTCTGGTTCGAATTGAGATATCAAATGGAGCATCCCGAGTGCATTTGCTCGGAACAAATGTTTTTGAAAGGACCATCTGTATTGCTGAAACAAGGAAAAACAGTTGTCGAACATTGACCTGTTCTTTCTTCGAGTTTCCGGACATTTTTTCACCCCAGATAATAATACTACTTCCTGAATACACAAAGGTCAAGTATTCAAATATTTTCCTCACCAAAACTGTTTTTTCAGGGTATTCGTAACTATTTCCCACTGGATCTCGTTTGCCTTATCTTCCCTTACGATTAAACTTCTTTGAGCCCTCGTAAGTATATAAATTTACAAGGAAAATATCCATTGCTGTATCCTCGTACGAGGAGAGAGACTAGAAACGTTTTTGTGTGCTCTGGGTACACCCAATCTTCCTTTCACTTTCATATTTCATTTCGAAGGGTTCGTAACATAAGTTTTTGCCACGGAGTATGTGTAATCAAGAGAAAACAAAAATGATCGATGATTCTCTCGATGTTTACCCTCAAAGACTTTTCATGCAATTTCCCCATCCGCATTTTCCATCTGTAACTCCAATGACTTTTCCATTGTCATGAAATTTGTTTCCCATCTACAGCGACTTTGATGTCCACCAAAAAACCCAAATATGTTGTTAATGTGCTCGTCCGCTTATCATACGAACAAATGATTATTTCTGCTTCGTTGCAGCCGGTCCGTTGGACCTGAACTACGTTCCAAAACCCACGAAAATCCATTGCTCCAGGGACAAACGAACTAACAACTTCCTGAGTAGATAGACGACTCATTTTGGTCTGTGCAACGTTGCCCTGTTCAAATATGCATAGAGCTTGGTTTCTACGAGGTCAGAAATATTATTGAATCCCAAGGATTCGTTACTCCGGCTTCATGTTTCCCTTTAGATTCTCATTGACATTGCGTTTCGTTGGAACGACGAAAAAAAAAAGAAAATATCATTTATTTGACTCTGGAAAGAGAAAACTCGGAGGGTTTTTCCCTTCACGTAGAGATCGTGAGTCACTTATAAACAGTGACAAGAGAGTGAAAAACCGAGGGCGGAATTGGTCAAAGGGTTAAAACCATTTGCAGCACAAACTTTCGAAGCAACGAGTACACGAGGCTCGTTCAACAGTATTTACAGGAGGTAAATAGAACGAGTGAAGTTTTGAAGCAAAACGAGTACAAATATTGCAGTACGCGCGTGCACGCTTTTCAAAAAGTATATAACAACTTTTTCCACACCTTCGGACGAGCCTCTTTGCAATACACACCGCATACGTATCGAAACCAATCCTCTTGAGCTTCCATGTCTTTCCGTTAGACACATCGCCCCAAAAGTGCTCGACATACGTTTTCTCGTATTCGCATACATACACACACACACACACACACACTTTCTATATTTGATTTTCTGTCCAAAGCTTTAGCTCGGTGCGAACTTTACTCGTATTCGTTTACCGCACATGCACGAGCCCCCCTGTGCTCGAAGCTCCACAACTTTGTAATACCTCCCGCGACTATGAGTGTATGAAAATCATTCGCCGCAAACCTCCAGAGAGATCAAAATTCACGTATTGCCTCCACCATTCGTATAACCAAACCAAAGGTACAATTTGATGAAAAAGAAAATAAAATTTTCGTATCGAGTAACTAGCTCGATCAAATATAATGTTCTGAATTTATTGAAACGAACTCTATCCACAGGATCGATATCCTAACCGTTTCATGTGATATTGATAACGTCGTGTTGCAACTTTGACCTTTGTCGATGCGGACATTTTTCACTCACCAAACATTCTGGATCCCTAGGAAAATGTGACGTTTGATAAATGTTTTTCAGTGTGCAAAATGCACACAAATTATTTCTACAGGAGCCGGAACGACGAGAGCACGAATGCAACGAAATTCTGTTTTTTTTTTTCTAGACCGGATCGCGCGAATCTCATTCAATATTCAGTCAAGACCATGAAATGATATTTTTTTAAGATCCGAAGACAATCGTTGGGGGGAACGTTGGGAACTTCAGTCTCCCATGTTCGTTGCACTTAGTCGCGGAAGGAACTGGAATATAAGAAAGTGAGGAGGAAAAAGGGGAAGCTGTAGGTAAAAAGAAAATTAAGTTGTTGGATGAAGAATCGAAAAACGATAGGTGAGCAGAGATGTAGGCAAAAGGGAGAGGGCCGGGAATGGAGTAGTAATACGCCAGTTGCAGAAGCTTCCAATAGCGCAACGTCATCTCAATATTTGTAATAAATTACCGAGTTTTCCGGAACAAGGGGGAGCAAAAGACGGATGATAAAAAAGGAAAGGCTTGCCAAAGGGTCAAAGTTCGTTGGATGCAAGAGAGTTCAAAGGTGAACGAGTTAGCCGCCATTTTGTTGGACAGAGCGAAAGGGAGAGAGAACTAATCTTGGTAAAAGCAGAGTCTCAAAGAGCAAAACTTGGAGGTTGAAAACTCTGTTGGCTGTTTAGCATGTTATATCCGTGGCTATAGTCTTGAAGGGTGGGACACCGTTTTGGCCCTTAATCTGCGGGATAATCTTGTGAGAATATCGGTCGAACGATTCCTTACCGTTTTCCCTCGTGCTTTAACGTTTTTTTTCATTCACCACAAAAATCCAAGGGAAGTTTCTCAGTCTCCCCATTTCTCCATCCCCTTAGCGCATGGATTATCTTCTATTGAGCTTTTTCATTCAGAGAACAAGCATTTTTATCATCCCCCTTGCATGCTTCTAGTATTACTGTATCGGAGGAACTTATTTCGTGAATGGCACGGTCTCGGTCGAGTGCAGCTCCGATATTTCAAGGGCCATAGTAATAAACGTTGAGACAAAATAGCGCCATTCTTCATCGACACGATACAATCTTGTCTCCGTGAGTAAAATTCAAAAATTACAATGACCTATTCCAAAGATAAAATGCCCACGAATTTAGACGAGAATTTTTTGTTTACTCAACTTTGTACTTTTTATTTAATTCAACGAATGGCGAAAAATACTCTCTCGTTGAAAAGCAACAAACGAAAAATGGTGGAAAGAAAAAATGGAAATGTTTTATTCGCCAGGCAAATTGGAGTAACAGTGCAGTTTAAGGGAATCCATTTGTGTATATTGTGACACTTGGGAAAGCTCGTTCCAACCATGAATATATAGTTTTGCCAACTACTGTGCTCGAGCCTCAAACTCCGAGGCTTGGGAGTATGATTCCCGTTAGTTATCGTACCAATCCGTTGTTTTGCTCCATGAATATAAACCTGTATCTATAGATCCATAGGAACATGCATGTGCCCGGAGGAATAAAGTTAAAAGCAGCCCATCCTGGTTGACCCGCACTGACCTTCCTGGGCTAACGAAACGTGACGCAATTAACACCACCTCGTAAAATCAATATCTTACCCAGGCTTTCTTGCATTCAAATGTTTTCCCAAAAGTTTTTTATCTTTTTTTTCGTCGCTAGAATTTATGTCGAGAGTCGAAAAAGCTATTGATGTATTTTTGATTAAATGACCGAGTGCCCAAACGCTCGGTCATACTTTTTATTCATCGCGTGTCCGTGTGTTTTCCTTTCCGCTGGAAAAACTTGCATTGAATTTCAAAATTTTGCTCTCGAAAATAACCCCCCGCGCGCGAGGGCCGCCGGGAGGGAAGAGAGCGCCGGAAAACTCGGAGGACAACACGGTCGCGCGGATGCAATGGAGAAAAAAAGTACGCGACATTAATCGCGCGCAACTCTCATTACTTTGGTGGGATATGTTTTGTTTTGTTTTGTTTACTTTTCGTCTGGAATCGAGTCGATGTGCTGCTACTGTATTTTTTCGCCTTTTTCGCTCCATAGATATGCAGCCTAGAAGCGTACGATTTTCGGCACTGGTGCACAAAAGAGCAGGTTTATCGCTTCGCGTGATTTTTCATCTGCGGCACGTTGAGAAATGGCCCCCGTTTGCCGCGGGCCACTCGTTCATCTCATCGCCCTTCCACTTTCCTTCATGTACATATTATGTAGGTATATATGAATATATAGGAATATATATTGCCTTTTAAAAGTTTGTTAACCACTTTCGTTAGAAAAAACTATCGGTGGAGATTCAACTTATTCAAACGTTTCCGGAATGAATAATCTCGCTTTTATTTTTGTAGGATTGATATCAGCGAATATTTGTGAAAATTGAAAACTCGCAAATTGGCTTTCTCCGTTTTTTCTCCATCTCCGACGGCCTTCCCGGCGAAAGTTCATCAACTCTAATAATTCAAAACTCGTGAAAAGAACGAGCAAAATAATTGACTATTTATTCCGACGTTCCCGCAACGTTAGAGTCGAGCCAATGACGCGTCATAATTACTTGTAATTGAAAAGAAATCACAGCCACCATTGGCTCGACCCTAGACGGGAAACCAGCTGATGGGTAAGGACCTTCGCTTTTCCCCGATGGGAATTTTTTCCCCGAGAATAAGTCCGCAGCGTGTGGTTCTTCGACGGGCGGAAAAAGGGCTCCGGGTCTCTCGCGTATAACAGCCAAGAAATGTAAAAGAAATAAAAAAAAAAGCGTAGGAAAAACGGTAACAGGGACTTCCCTCTGAGCGTGAAATGAGTTCCGTTTTTCACAGACTTTGTAAATGGGACAGATGTAGGCGGCTAAATAAATACGTATGAAAATTTCATCCGCAGATGCCCGCACATATCGAGATTTTAAGACAAAAAAAAAAACAGTTTCCGGAGCTCGGTGAAAAATTCTTCCGGTCAAATTAATCGAAAAGGCTATTTTTTATATTTCCTTTTCATTATTTCTCCCCCTTGCAATTCATGCTGCGAATAAATTGTAACAAACAGCACAATTACGTGTATCAGGGCAGCTGAATGAAAATCCATTATTGTTTTCTCAAGCGTTGCAAAATTGCAGAACAATTAGAAGAAAAAACTGTGGCCAAATATTAAATCGCTCGCGCAGTAAGTTTTCTGACGATAATTCAAGAAAATAAATCATTGATTTTCTTCCAGCCACTCGATCAAAAATGAATTTAGGCAACTTACCGATCTCCAAATATTTCTGATGAATCGGATCGTACTGCTCCCACGTAAAACTTCGGAATTTATTCTTCTCCTGGCTGATCGGAAGCGGAGCGTCGTTCTTTCGATGGTGCTCGATTCCGTTTGGGTTTCTGTAATCAACAAGCACAAGCATTCGTGAGTTTCAATCGAATTCATGTTGAAGTAATTCTTCAAATAAATCTGCAAAGTTTCTGTGTACCTAAAACTTTATTTTAGACAGTTAGAAGCGATTATGCTTCTCATTTCATCTCCACGAATGAAAAACTTTTTTCATCATTCTTTTCTCTCCACCCCTTCAAAAAATTTCTTATGTTTTTATCATTTGGCTGCACATTCCGGAAATAATCTCTGAAATATTTGAGACTGGTTGGTCGTGGTGTAATTGATACCCTCATTGATGAGCTACAGGTCAACAAGACGAATGATTCGCTGCTACATCCTTGGTCGCAGTTAATGAAGAGTATATCCTTGGGATCGGTAACATGAATGGCAAACACACAAGGGGTGAGCTTTAGCAAGGTTCTTCCTTGAGCAATGTTAGCCGTCGCTGTTTAAGGTGCCCAAAGCCAAATTGCTATGAATAAAGCAGTCTGGCATAGATGCAGCATGTATATGTCTGAATGACTTTGAGACAAAAGGGCATAGCGCGTGTCCACAAGCATGGATGGGGACGAAGCGTTTCTGGCATGAGTCCATCATCGATATATGTATATATATACATTGGGGAAGGCCTGTGCCAAGTCTGTATACTTCTGGATGTCTATATATGCGTCAGGTACCAGAAATGACCTTCTCCCGGATCCAGGAAGTAAGGTACAGCCCGGAAACGTGTTTATGTTAGCCGCAGGACATCTGCGACATCCTTTGAGCACGTGTCCGACACAGCTGACCCTTCTGTGTGTATTAGATGGTACGGAGAGCAGTAGAGCTGATTGCAAGTCGATGAGATGACTAGCAGGACATGGACATTGAGAGAAAGAGGCAGAGAAGGAAGGAGATAATGGAAGATAATTGAATACGAATTTGGATGTTTTTTGAATCGAATCTGTGAGCAAAATCACGAATTCGGGGTGTAAAAATAAAATTCCATGCTGTTGGATAGGACGACATGGCAAAACGTCCTTTCTACAATATGTTTTTGTTTCCTTGAGAGGTTGAAATGAAAAAAAATGTACAAGTTTATTTTCTGGTTTCAACATTTTTTCAGCCTCCTTATCCGACAAACTTTTCTTCGCTGTTTTCCTGAATTTTTTTCGTGTAACTTTACCGCGGTGAATACTCGTCCAGACCACGAGAGCGGAACGTTTAAAGTCTTTGAGAATTTTCGAAGTAAGTCTGACGTAGACGCGATACACAGTCTCTTCCTTATTTCTATTCTCATTTTCCCTCTCCCTCTCTCACTCTTTTTATCTTTCCTCCGAGACTTCCATTTTTTATTTTTCACAAACCCTTTGCACCCGAGAGCATCTTGGCAGAAAGCTGACTAAAAGCTCGCTCTAGCCTCGCGTATATATCCCGTAACGACTTTTTCTTCAAACGGCTTTTTTACTCTCCAAGCGCACATGCATTATTTATATTTGCTGGCCAGTAATCCGTGCATGTGTGGCTGTATGTTTAGCAACAATGTGAGCCTGGGAAGCCTCGGAAAATGTAGTTGGAAGCTAATCGCGGCGTGATTTAACGAAACGTTCATTTTCGACTGGAAAAAGATTTATAAAGCCGTTTTGATGCTCCTCGCACAACACGGTGGGAGGGAATTAGTGTCACACAGCACGAAAATAAGGATAATTTTTGAATCAACATTGATTGGTATGGAATCCATGGAGCGCAGTTAAATCGAGCGAATTGATAGAAAGTGAAATAATTGATTGATTCGTTTGATCGCCGACGAGAATTTCAAGCTATGCAAATTTGGCCTTTGATTAATTGTATTGTAGAGAGCAGCTTCCGCGAACGAGAAGCAGAAATAAACAGGAAAAGAGAAGCATAGTCACGGGGGATTGGTCCATACCGGAGGTTGCCCGGGATTGGAGGATTCCATATAGCCATGCGTTATCTGCTTGGAGATGGTATAGTTGCGTGGTCAGATGAGCCCTAGCGGCAGGGGCTCCAACCGGATTGTATCCGGGGACGTCAATAATCCTCGGTCTAGTCGGAGATGCGAGGTGAATCGCGCTAGTGGCATAAATGGCCAGGGGCCATTGAAATACGGGCTGGCTCGAGAGTCAACGTCAAATTGTTGAGATAAGCTAATCGGTGTGTGTTGATGAATCATGCGGCAACGAAAAACAAAAAAATCTTGACTCTCTCCAACTTAACCACCATTCAGAATTCATCAGAAGTTTTTGGACACGACAATTAATGAGGGGAGAAGCTTCGTACGTCCTCACAGCCACGTCTGCCCGCCTGGTCTGCCTCAACACGATTTTTCAAATTTAGTTCATTTCTGAACAGACGGGATAAAAATAATCAACGCGAATAAGCAATTTTGGGTATTATCACGCGAGCCTTTCATTCTCTACGGGGTATCATCTGATTCGTATTACAGAACTCTTAGTGTAAGCTTAAAGCTGGTTCTGGGTCAGGATATATATAGATATATATATATATATATATATATATCGAGGATAAAGAGATATGAGAGAAGTGAATCACTGAGCGAGAGCTGCAGCCGCAGAAAATAAAGTAGTATTAAAGAGCATGCTGTGTACAGGGTGATGGTGAGCGTTCCCAGTTTCTCTCCCGCGGCAAAAGAGAAAGAGGACGAGAAAGCAAGAGAGGGAGAGGGAAAGAGGCTGATGGGGAGGGACAAGAGAGGGACGAAGAGGGTTGGTTCACTCGAGCCGGAGAATATTAAAGTTTGCTCATTAACCCGCTGATGCATTGCTGCCCGCACTACCAACGTCTCTTCGGCAATGTGTATGCATATATAAATGTACAATGGTGCCAAGAGAGCAGAGCCACAACCTTCTTCATCCCTCCTTTTTTATCCACCCCGATATTTTTTTTTCTTGTCCTTTTTAATAATTGTTTTTTCTCCTTCCTATTTTCCCTTCAGGATTCTCCACTTTTCATCCCATTCACAAACGTTGTTAAAAATATTTTCCTCACACCTATTCTCGCGGACTAACCGCACGACAACCACAACCTCACCCACCGGGGAAGAAACACCTTCGCCATTATGCTCGAGTGATAATTAAAAAAAGCGTGTCACGCGGATAAATCAAATTACATACCCGCATTTACTGAATACTTTATGGCCGGAAATGCTCGTACATTCAAATATTGTTTTTTTTTTCTTTTCACATGACTTTATTTTATTCTTTATTCAAAAACTTCATACCTCAGCGATCTCTCACTTTTCATTTTGTTAATCCCACAAATGTTAACACCTGGACTAATTAATATTTATGTCGAAATTCTGTAATTTAATTGTTTGTTAATTAAATCATATCAATTATTGATATCGTGTTAATCGATTCAATTACGACTGCGGATTAACATGGCCTGGATTATCAATCGAA
>JAPYYS010001281.1:0-17507 GCA_030522525.1 Campopleginae sp. 14b
TGACCAGAATTATTCGACTCTCGAATATTTTGTTCTGTATGGAAACAAGATTGTCTATGAATATGGACAATTTTTGAATGTCCAAAGTGCATGCCGTCATTGAGATATAATCAATTGCCCGTGTCAACATAGAAATACTTCGAGGGTGGCAAAATTTCGTTTCGAAGCTGCCCCCCCCCTCTCCCCCACTCCATCATCGGCTCTTTTCTCCATCGTGGCAAATTCAGCTGCTCACTCTGGCAAACTACCCCCTCATCTCTTCCCCTCCTTTCCACTCTCTCTCTCGCTCTGTTTTCATGTATAGTCGTCATCTTTCGTAACAGAGAGGATCCTCCGAAACACCTGGATCCCAGACGAAACTTTGTGTGGCTCGTGTATGGTTCTGCACTCCTTTTCATGTGCCTTGCGAGTATATCGACATGAAGAACATCCCAGAGCTCAAGCCCAGCGTTCGAGACCTCAATTTCAGACTTTCGTTGTTACGTACATTGCCAGCAATCCAACCTTAGCCAGTACCAATTTTCAACCCTCTTTTTTCAGTTCTCAACATCTCTCTCCACGTCGCCACACCCTAGCAACTTCCCCATACTCGTTACTATGCGAAACGAATCACTACGTCGTTTTCCTTGTTCCCACAACTATGACCGCGTAACCATACGCTCACCCGCAAGTACCGAGTCTCACGAGGTACTTCTTGAGCGTTTGAATCCCTGCAACGTTGGAATTGCACGTCACCAAGTGATGCATATCGAGCAGTAAGAATTCCGCGACTCTCATCCTTACGATATCAATTCAAACTTTCATTTCCAAATTTCAAATAATCACAAGTAAAAAAAATAGAAGCAGAAAAATTTAATTTTGATCACAATTCACGAAAAATTCTCACTCTCTAATGCACTTATGACTTTGAATTTTGCAATACGTTGGGCTCCCACGAAAAATAGGTTTTTCTATTAATTTTCGGTTTTAATTTAAAAATCCTGACACTTTTCGTATCGATTTTGTCCTTGGATTTTAACAAAAAATTGTTTTGAATTTCGTTGCATTTCCACGATGCAAACGTCAGCATCGTATGCACTCTTACTTAAAAATATTGGTCAGCCTTGGTAGTCCGCGAACATTTGAGAGATTCCACTTTGCCGTGTCTTTTTGATGTTTTAAATCAATTTGCCAGCCATCGACCCGAATGAGCCTTCAAGGTCGATGATGGACAACTGTACGTCTTCGCATAATAAATATCGCCGGATATACATTTCCTGAACCAAGTTCCGGCTTATTTCTTTCCGATATTTCAAAATGCCTTTATCGTGAGTATATTTTTGTAGTTTACTTTGACCCTAACCTCGAAGTCAGCGGCTGTTGCCACGAGTATGTGGCCGCAATATATAAAGAAAATATCCAAGGTATATAAATATATTTGAATGTACATAGTACTTGGATGTGAAGAGAAATTCAGTGCATGGTAGGTTGCACGATTTGAACTCCGATGTTCCGCATGTAATGTTCGTTTTCCTATAGCCCCTCGATATTAATACGAGTTGCTAAAGCTCGCTCAAACATATTGTGGGCTGCTTCTGGTGTTGCTGTCGTCGTTGTGCTTGCTGCTGTTGCTGTTACTGCAGAGTTCGTTCAACGGGATGGAACAAGCTGTCGCTTGTCTGACAACGGCGTAACCGTAACTACTTTGGAAAATCGTTGCTAGCTCTCTTGCTCTCTTGCGCTCGAACAAGCCGGCATTCGTGTTCCTACAGAGTGTCATTGTTGGGTAGGAGGCCAAGAGAGAATAATAAGCCTTTCCCCCTTCGTCTTCCTTATATCCGTATAGAGACCGAACAGGGAGCACTTTGTCGTTGTGTGTGCGCGATTGGGAGAGGCCCAAACGGAACGTAAGCTCGACCGGAGAGTACACTCGACTCGCTAATGTCGACAGACCGAGAATACAGGAACAAGAGAAACATATACCATAATATAGCCTCTTGCCAATGTCGTTCTGTTGTCCTCATCCTCGTTTTCCGATTGCCTAACGTTTCTACCTTCATAGGCTATACGCAGGCTAAGGAATCACCAATTTCTGGTTATTCAGCTTAGCCTGCTTAGTTGCCTTTGCAATAATGAGCGAGCGGACACGATTACATTCTGCGGATTGTGGACATTTTATTCTTCGTTGCGAGCTTTTCCAAAATTCTTCATTTTCGTTGCTATTCTCCGTTTGGTAAATGGTCCACAGTGATCGAATTCCCACCTTTGTGAATCTGATGAGGATTACCCACCAGCCCATTAGCCTGACGGAATCATCATCAATTCTGAAGACACACACACGCATTATCAGCCAAACGGTATTACAATTTACCCCGTGGTATGGCGTAACGGGAGCACATATTGTTTCGTCACACATATGGCGAATTCTGGGCTTGTTAGCAATGCCTCTTGTGCATAAGACCATCGTGCTAGGGAGCTGGGACTCGCATATGGTAACCTAAGATGGTTAACGCGATGAAATCGCGGCTCCATATCTCCAAGTGCAGATCTAATTGAATTCCCAGGCAGGGAGAAACACGAGCTCATGTGCGTGAGGGAGCGAAATGGCGAAAGGGAAAGCAGCACAAATTGCCTCCACCAGGATATTGAACAACTCTCACAGCGTGCACTGCACTTAGGGATCCAGTTCGAGATGCCATTGACAATTTAACTTGCCTCTTCGCAGTTATTGATTAATATCGTTCATTAGCTCAAGGTCAGGTCAGTGGAAAGTTAATTGCATTGATTTCGATGAAGTTTAGAAATTTACATGCGGGTTTGCGTGGAAAACTATTCCAATACTTTCTCTTTATCGGGGAAATGGTTGTATGAAGAATCTCATGGGTTAATGGGAGTCCTGATGTGTTAAGGATGTTAATTCTGTTTATTATCAGTGAAATCTTCGTTGAAGAGGAAGCTTCGGTAGTCTAATCAAATTTCGATTTGGAGAAGGTCGCGCAAGTATTTTTCGAGGGTGGAATCGGGAGAGGGTAGAGAAAGGCATTAACCGCCATCAGGACTGGAAACTCGTAGGTTGGAACTTGAAGATGATATGATATATATAGGAGGGTTGTAGAGTACCACAGCGAGGAGGCAAACCTTCAGTGCCTTAACCCTCGAGAAGACAAGAATTTCGGGTCCTCTGGAATCGCGTCGTGCCGGAATAGGTTATGGTCCTCCAATTGCGAAAGGCACACCACCAGCCAAACCCACCGAGTCTTACTCTCATTCTCTCCATCTTTCTCAGTCTCTCGATCTTCGTTCCTCCAAAGATTTCAGGCGTTCGCCATTCGTGGCGGAAGTCTCGATGCCACTTTCGGTTATATCACCGAATGGATTGCAGAAATTCCATTCCGAGTTCGTCCGACTCCATTCTCGATTATTCCGAGCACTTCTCATATCCTGAGAACCTCCAGCGTACGCAAGCTTTAACTATACAGCGATGTCATCAACCCTCGCGCCTCCGGTGCGAGCCACTCGTTGCTCAACTTCCCCAGCAGTCTTGCTTCTCTACCCAACTTCACTAGACTCTCCCTGACACTATCCTTTCTCCTCCTTTTCTTTTGAAGGTACACCTGCTGATGCGTTTATCTCGATGATGCCAACGTCACGGAAGATTATACAGAATATCATTTCCAACAAGATCCCAAGCTCGAAAGAATATCAAATTACCTCCTATCTCGAGATCGATAAAAACACACGTTTCCTAAATTTGTGCCAGGATGAAAAAATGTTCCTTCGAGAGGAAAAGCCTCCGATGCAATTCAACAAACTGGGAGAAACATGCCTTAGGGACAGGTTTATCAAGAGCCATGTGGTTTTCTTTCCCCAACAACTAACGTTGATCCTATTTGTTGTAAGATTAATCAACGTCTTATCTAATTATGAGCACAACAAAACATTTTATACTAATACTATACGTAGCTTACGTAGTGCGTTAACCGTTAGTTCAATTATGGTTAAGTAAGTTGTGAATTATGGTACAAGTCGTTGGCGCTAGAGGGCTCTGGATCTCTCTCTCTCTCTCTCTCTCTCTCTCTCTCTCTTCCTTGCCATACTTCATTCTATTTTCGTCCTCTCCCTCTCTCGCTGTGACTCTCCGTCTATTTCTCTTAACTCTTCCCTATGCATATATACAGACTGCACCTAAGTGGCTGCAACTCACGAGCACTTAATCCTGTCTGGGTACAAATTGCAACTACTACTTCGCCTCGGAGAGCGCCTCTGCCCGGTTTCGCATTCCCACATTATTCGCGAGGCAATATGTCTACGAAAGTTACTTCGGCCATTTTGTTTTTGTCGCAGGTGCTCCGTTGGGTCATCGTGTTCGATTATTACACACGAATCTCTTGAAACACGTCAAGGGTCATTCATTTTTCACTTGCAACGTTTAATCACGTGACGGGGACACAAAATTTGATTTTAATAACAAGTTTAATGAATGAGGACGCGGGTCTTTTGCATTCAAGGTTGGCACGATCTATTTTGATATCGAAAAATAAACATTACGTAATGTTGTGACAATTAACCGATGTTAAGGTTCCTTTTTGCCTGGTTGGTAATTGCATGGAATCCTTAGTGTCTTTTTTTTGGGAATCCTGGAAAAGCAATGATTACCATTGGGAAAATTCGACATGGTCAGATCGAGTCACGACTACGTGGAACGGGTGTGCACGATGCGATAATTGTAACGTTCGTAGATGGAACGTTGAAACGTTAACGGTCTCACGGGCTGATTAGGCATGTTCGCTAACGAATTCTCGGTGGGTATCGCGGGGCTGGCCAACCATGGGTATTAACTGGTCTGGCAGTCGTTCGGTGAAGCTCCAACACTCGATAACATCGAACCTCGTTTCGTTGGGTTCATATTGGGGGAAACTTTCCTTTCTCCCTCTCTCTTTCTCTCTTTTCGTCTCACTATCTCATTCGGTCCATATCTTTCTGGGTATTCTTTTGTATTGGCAGTAGCAGCGATAATTGGCGGTATTTAGTTTTCACAATCCAGTTGCAGTTCTACCAACGAAGGGATTTTCTCTTCTACTGGCAAATGCTCGGAACTTGTTGTACGTGACCAAAATAATGATAAAAGTCTGAGCTCTTTTACGAAACTGCTGTTCCCACAGTCATTAAACATTGCAGGATAAAAAATAAAAATAAATTAACGGAAATAGAAGTCCCTTCATGTCCCAAGATCGTTTCGGTCTTAGTTTGAATTATCAAAATTGTCACGTTGCTCAAATGTCTTCGACGTAAAAGTATAAAACATAAAAACATTCTGTTTATCTATTTTTTTGGCAAAATCGCATTTTTATTCGTTCGTGGCTGAATGGCAGAATAATTTCATTCAGTTTCTTCTCTTTAAAGAGGCGAAATTTCGTGGGTAATTTAATTTAATAGTAGAAGAAGCAATTTTAAGTGATCACCGTCTGTTTGAAGTTTATTATCAGAAAAAAAGAGTCCACATCATCATTTTGGCCAGCGTTTTATTTCAATAAGGTGCTCAAGAGTGTTTGACTGTGTTGGATTGCTTTGGCCCGAGGCGGCCTACAAGCCGGCATTGCCAAATCCTTTGAGATTCTTGATACTCTCTGGCAACAGGTAAAGCTTGTGGTTAAAAGAGCGCGAGAGAGAGACTGAGAGAGAGAGAGAGAGAAGGAGGAAGAAAGGAGAAGCCTAAGAAAGAGCAAGAGAAAAAATGTACTCTCTGCCTCGTACTATACACACAATGTATGCATAATGGATAAATGGCAAAGGTTGCAAAACGTACAAAGAATTCCCAAGACGCCTGAGCGATGAGGGATGAGGCAAGACTGAAGAAAATTTCCTTGTCTTTGTTCTCGTTCGGTCTGTACAGAGAAGATGTGGTTTCCAGACGATCATCGTGGACGTGGCAGGTCGGGCTTGAGTCGAAGTCAAGCGAAAACTCAGGGAATTGTAGGCAATGGCTGATGGATATCGATCCACATTATTTTACCTTTAATTTTCCCGACAGACAGAATTTATCTCAAGTGCTACATTAAGAAAGTTTTACTATATAGAACGCAATTTCAAATGATCCTTAAAGCCGATCACTACATCGTTTAATCAGCCATACTTCTAATGAAAATCCACTCCGTTTCCTTCCCTCTTCCCCTTTCTCATTCATTCGGATAATTATAAATCTTTCATCTCGATGAAATAAAATCTATAAAACTGCAGACAGGATTGGCCCGATCTTGGTAGAATAAAATCCTCATTTTAAATTGTCTTGGACAATGTGAGCGGTAAATCCATTAGAAAATAAAAATTTCAGGCTCAACGAAGAGAGGAAATTTCACTTTTCTCAATAATTTTGTTCGCCCTTTCTCTGATTGAACTTTTCTTTTTTTCTTTTTCAAGATTAAAAAAGAGCATTTTTATTTTCGTTTTCCTTCATACGTTAATTCAATTTTTCTCTCATTAATTTAATCTGCAAAGGAATAAATGTATTGGCGGATTATCGGAGATTCTCGGATCGGAAGTGCACGCGGAAAATTTGCACATGGCATCAGTAAGTTCGAAATTGAGAGGATAAGTGGAAGTTGAATGAGAGAGGGAGAAGCGGAGAGAGAGCGAGGAAGGCAAAGTTAGAGGTTTGATTCCAGTCTACGACGTATACGTGGGAACCGGTCAGTTGGAGATATAGCCAAAGTAACGCTTGTGGGAAAACCCTTCGGTTCAGAACACAAAACGGACAAACAGACGATACGGCAATGGTGAACAATAATTTAGCATAATGGTCGTGAGTGGTGGGTGCGAGGACGAGTCAGATTATTGGATGAGAATAAGCGTTGCAATAGGATGAAGCAGGGGCTTGGAAGAGAAGGGAAACGCGTGTGTGTCGCTTTAGTCATTGCTTCTCTCAAACTATTCATTGGTCCATATGCACACGAGATATTCTATGTACGAGAAATCTTATCTTTGCTTTGTATAAGCGCGTATTTCCATGCACTCTTCTCCAACCGAATAATTGTCACTAAATCCGGAAAATAACGAAATAAACGCTAAACAGTGCTATAATTTTCAGTTTTTTTTTTTTTTTTTTTCCAATTTTGCAGGAGATTTCGTTTTATTTGGGAGAAAAAATCAAATTCTTTGCCAGGATTTTTGTTCGTTCGTTGACATTTGCTAATTTTTGGAGATTTAAAATGAAAAAAAATGGAGAAATCTTCGTTTCCGTTAACGTGGGCATTTAGGATGGAATTGCCTGTGCGTATTTTGTTCCATAGTCCACCACTGACCTCGTCGATGGTAGAACGGTTGGGTATTGCCGTAGGTTGGGCACCAAACACAGGAGGGCACTCCCAATAACCACGAAACGGGCAATCGCAAACACGAGCCACGCCCGCCATACTTTACCGTCGTAATCCCAAAGCAAACATAGCATAATGCAGACATACGCGCAACGCCTAACCTATACCAACGACTGAGCTTCTCTCTTCGTTACTTCGACCGATATACGGCTATACGAGCCCGGTAAATAAATATATATGGCTCTTGAGTAGAGAGGTTGCGCGCGTGAGGTTACGACCTCGCTGTAAGCTCTTCGACTCCCTGCTCGTACTTGCAGTTTCTGTATCGGTCCAGTTTTGAACATTTTCACTCTTTAAATCCCAGAGTCTGCGTTTCAGAGTGTTGGACAGTGAAAAGCAGCGCGTACGGTGAGGATTCGTAATTGAAAAAATGAAATAAAAATAAGTCAGCGAAAAGATGGTTGAAAATAAAATGAGCCAATCACGAAAATCGCCAAAACATCGGGATTTTATGTAAAATGTCTGCATCGAAAATAAAACTAGGTACTTGAAATTTTTTTTGTAAAATTATAGTGCGGGCACGTTTGGAAGATGAATAAATTCGTAGACGATGTTTTGTTGAACCCATCGGAAGCATCGATCTCGGAAAAACGAAACATTACATTTGAGCGATATCCGGAACGGTTTTCTGGCTGTTGGTAAAGGAGAAAAGTACGGGAGTGGTATAGTAGGATTTTGTTAATGGAGGCGAGGATATAAAGTGAGCAGAAGGAAGGAGGTTGAAGAGCAGGAGTTAGTGGGGGAGGAAAAACAATGAGGGCATCGTGTCGGAGTGATTCATCGAGCTATTTCCGGCTTGAGAGACACGCGGGGGTGAGGAGAAGGGCTATGGCAAAAGCTCGGATGATTAATCTTTTTATAATGTAATTATTAGTATACGCGAGGTAAATAATTAAGGCGATCGGTGGGAGCAAAGCTCGTTTATTTGCAGGACGTGCGGCGCTTTCCCGAGGATTCGTGAACAGAAAAACGTGAATCCTGTTGTATATTTATGTGTGTGTGTGTGTGTGTGTGTGTGTGTGTTGGTAGGAAGAAGAGCCCTCGGTACCCGTTTGTATTTATTATCAGGGCAACATGCGAAAGCTCGGGCTTCTCGGGCTTGCAGTTCGTCATAATTTGGGATAAATCGAGGCGAGACACGGGATATTCTCGACAGGATGGCTTGCGCCAGGTTTCATCCGACTCGTCCATGTCCCGCGTTCGTTTGTGTGTGGATAACGAGACCATCGGGCTGTACGATGGAACGCGGCGGCTTGCAAAGTTCGTTGCATGCGGCGTTTCTCTTCGTCTCTCCTTCTCGTACTCTCTCTCTGTATTTCTCTCTACGTAACTCAGCTTGACTGACGCTAAATCCTTGGGATTAGTACCGTATATAGGGTTCGAATTGTTGAACGATATAGGACCGACGCCGCAACGCGCGATCGTCTGCACCGATGGTTCAGCTGGGATCGCTTAACCTGTACACCGAATCTTCGGCGTCGTCATCCGCTGCTCCAACCCCCTATGCGCGACTCCCAAACGCACACCGTTGCTTTATTACGACGATTTATACGACGATACGTGAAAGAAAAAAAAATAAAAGAAATTATGCGACCTTTTGACCTTGAGCTTTCTTTAATGCAAGTAAAACTTTCTAACGGGGGGATGAACTCGAGGGTGGATGATTATTTCAAGCCTCAGCGTGAATATCAATTCAGCGGAAAAGTCTGCCAACGAGCCCTCACGTTTTACACCGGAAATCAATAAAAAGCAAACCTCGGCGGTTCGTTGAGGACAAAAAAATAAGTAGAAAATTGTGACTGTCGCAAATACGAAAAGTTCTATTATTTGTTTTGAAGCTTCCTGTACAAATAGCAAACGACGTTGAGTCATTCGACCTCTCGGAACGTGAAATATCTCGTCTTGTTGATTCAGCTCTTCGGTCATACGTCCTCGATATTGACAGTCAGGATCTTCGCTCGAGCGTACCAAACGACACTGACTAACGATTATTCATCAAGGTTTCTCGGCGAATACGCCCTTCTCTTCATGTTTTCATAGACGCCATTGTAAATTTACTTCCACGCCAATGTCCACATGTTGAAAATAATAGCTCTCTCTCTCTCTCTCTCTCTCTCTCTCTCTCTCCCCCTTTCACCGAGAGAAACATTCGCTGTTTGTTTAGCTTCGTTCAAAACCCGTTAGCACCATCATACCTGACTAAACGATCATTAATGCGGTCGTACTTTCCGAGGTACTTCGGTAACTTGATCAGCAATCAGACGCCTTACCTTAACTTTATTCCTCGGGTTCTAAGAGAACGCGGTTATACACAGCGGAACAGCAGATCGTGACCAAAGAGTGTGTTCCATTCGAATGATCTTCCGGCTGATCCGTTCGTTGTGCAACCAAACATATATCAATACTAAGAATCAACAGTCCCGTTTTAATGCGTGATCCCATCCGCAGGTTACTCGATCCTCTGCTCAAGCCATTTTTTCAATCATTTCCCACCGTTTTTACGGAGCGGGATGAAAAGTCAAGACGCGTGTGTTGATTACAACTTTCCCTTGTCTCGCCTCTACCAAACGGCCGAAATTCGTAAGCGTCGAGAAAACTCTTGGCTCGTTATGCCACGAAATTTTATTTCCACTCGGCAACTGTTGCTTCGTCGATTTTTTTTTTTTTTTTTTTTCAACTCTTTTCGTATATTTTTATACTTGGGAGAGAAGCAGAGAGACTGGCGAGTACATAATATATTTGCGAAGAGTGTTGTACGAAAGTATGCGAAAAACGAGAAGTGATGAGGTTGCCATGGGCGAGTCACACTATTTTAAGCTACCAAGGTTCTCGACTTTCTACTCTCCTTCTCTCAGTCGGTCCTGCTACTTTTGTTTCTTTCTCCAATCTCGTTTATTTTCATCTCTTAGCTGACGTTTTCCTTTTTCCAAGCTTTTCACTCTCGCCCACTCTATATATATAAATAGATGTATTATATTGCTTCGTACAGCTCGTCCTGTAGCATTGCGGAGAGCTGTGAGAAAGTACACGAGGAGACGCCTTCAACGAGCACATTCTGCTGGGTAATAAAAATACGAGGGCTTTTGCAAAACTTTTATTTTTTCCGCTCCGGTTAAATCCTTTTGCACCTGAAAAAGCGAACCGGAGACTCTGCCATTCTGACCGACCTCCGGAGAGTTTTTCCTCCAGATATAACCAAACGCAAGGGACTGAGCAGAGTGTGAGATCGGTGGAAAAACCACTAAGATGTTGCGCTAGTCGGTGGGCGAGAGTACCAAGAAAATAAAAAAGAATTGAGAGAAACGAGAACGAAGGAAATGAATGGAACAAAAGTTTGCAACGATGGATGAGATTCGGCTTATTGGGAGATACTACTGACGCATTAGTGATGCTCTCTGAAGTAAATCTCCGAGTCATTTTGTTACACACAAGCCACACCTACGCAATCCATTTTTTTTTTCAAAATCCGGGCTTTCCTTTTTCTGATATTAAAAAAAAATTTGTTGTTTTATCCTTCGCTGATTTAATTCATCGGGAGCGTAATAAATACGATTATTCTCCAAGATTTATCGCGAATTGTTCGCACGCGGAGGATACGTTAGTAGAAATTCTCAACTTGGTCCGCCGTCGCGACGAAGTAGTTACGTCTGTTGTTTGGTCAGACACGACGTCCCCCAGGATTTACAGGCACTTAAACTCTCCGCAGTGAACTCCAGGACGGAGCTGACCTTGTCTAGGTCACGATAGTAATCCATTGGCAAATAAATTTCGAGTCACCCTTTGTTTATTCCGAATCCAACGAAATTTTAAGCCTCTGCACACTTTTCGATCGTTATTAGTCAACAAAACGATTTTTTCAGGTTTATACGATCGCCCAGTCGTCAAATACTTAATTAAATCGATTCGAGTGATTTCTGAGAGAGTTTTATGGATGTTTTCGTTTTCGATGGTATTCGCCCCCCTTCATATCCTAAAAGGTCGGAAAGGTGTTTACGCTGTGGCTGGAAAATCCGATGTGCCTTTATGCCATGTACTCAACACACAACACAGCTATCGTTTGGCTCGTGAGCCTCTTCTGTTTTCTCTTCCCTCCAGTTTTCCTCGGATATAGCTTCATTCCGGCCGATCTTATCCGATAAAATGCTAATTCTATCTGGAGATTGGGCAGGTTACTATTACAAGCCACAACGCTAAGTACACATTCACGTGTATATATTCAGACTCGCAAAGGTGAAGGGAATGCATACAGGATTATTTGAGAAAGGTTATGCCCTTTAACCCGAGTCTCACGCATTTCTGTTTGTTCTGGTGCATTAATGAGGGTCGCCACCTCCCCAAGATTTAATTTGGTTCTTCATGTTCAACGGTCCGGAGCTTTGCGGATTGAGGATTCAACCAATCTACGTTCTAAACTCCTCAAACTATGCTGTCACTTTATTTTGCAGTCCATGAAAATCTACACGCAGTTATCAATGAAAATAAATTGGGACTTTTCGTTTAGACGAGAAAAACGATTTTGCTCCGAAATTCCCTGGAGTCTCCTCTGTGGACGAACTCAATTTTCTACTTTGCAAATTTCCATCTAATTTAATTTGAGTTTTGATCTAAAATAATAAAAAACACGTGATGTTCGGGTGAAAAGAGAATAAAACAATGCGTTTGATATAAAGAGCACGTGTACCCATAAATGTTCTTCTATTCTCATTGAAATTTTCAAGGGGATTCTGTATAGAATCGTTACCACGATGATTACGCGAAGGGAATGGGCAAGGTAGTTTGAAATTTTCGTTCGTTCCGGGAACTCGTGAAAAGTGAAGTTCGAATGTTATGATTTCGAGGAGGATGAGGTCGACGACAATGAGAAGCGGAACAGGGATGAGGGAGGATTCGGAAGAGAAAGAGAAAACGTTTACGATCGCAATAATCGTGGCGCTAATGTTCATCTTATCAAAGGGGAGGAGACAAAGTTCTTCTTTCTCCAACAATTGCACAAAAGTCAGTAAGCGAAAAAGACAAGCAGGAAGAAAGAGAAAATCTATTCGTTGGCGACCAGGAAAATAGAGCGAGGGAGTTTCGTGTGTGAGTGTGTAGGTTTGCAAGAAAGAGAGCTAGGGAAGCGTATGCCATCAAAGGAACTGATTTTTCTCGTCCAATCGAAAAAGCTATACAGTCTACGGTGAAAACTGCTATACCTCGTGAAGTGCAATCGGAAAGAAAAAAAAAAACTTCATTGTCATCGAGACAAAAAAAAAGCCATTCCGAGAGGACTTTTCTTTGGTCGAAGAAAGACATTCGTGATGAACTGTACAGAGAGCTTTCTGCATCGAATTTTCGTGTTTTCTTCTTTTCTATTTCTTAATATTTTCCACGATATGAAAATGTAAGGATATTCATTCGTTCGTGATATCAAAGTCGATTAAATGGAGCCATTTATTGTCACACCATCCAATCCATAAAGCAAAATTAGTCAGAATAACCCACTCTAAAACTGGAATTGGCAAAATTAATGAGCTCCCATCAATTCGCCAAAACGTCGATAATATTTTTACTACTGCAATATTTAACTGTTCGAAAAAGAAGGTCTCCTGTCTTAAAGAGAAGACGATAGTCAATAAAGCCAGAATATTGCAGACTTTAGTACGTGATGACGAAAGTGGTTCGTTCGACTGATCCCCGGAGATGACGGGCACTTGAACTTTCTTCTAATACTTAGCAGCTGTCTTTGACGCCCCTTGGGATATTCGACTCAAGAGCATCGTTCTCGAAGTGAAAAAGAAAAAGAAATCGTAACCTCGCAACATTTCGCAATACCCACTATCGTTTTCTTCCTCGTCTCCTTCTTTCCGTTTCTACCTGACGATATTGCGCTCGTGCCCGGTTTATAGAGGCGACACCATTCTTGTATATTTTTCGAATTTCGTTTCGTCGCCACGACAAACGATACAAAAAAAGCACAACTAATAGATTTTATTATTATTATTAGGGCAGTGAAGAAAAATGTAAAGATTACACGATGGGACGTGCACGAAAGGACGATCAATGATAATTTGATAAAAATGCTAATTATATGAAGAGACATTATCATTGCATGTCCGCGCAGATGTTAACGTGGAAAATGAAGTAGATAATATAGAATAAATATATAGATGCGAGTAAGGTAGAAAGGAGTATCGACAAGATGAATTTTATGTAGCTCGAGGCAGGAGTCAACTAAAATATAGTCGGTTCGTTCGACGCCCCGTTTGCTTTTGAATATTCATGCTGTCTGGTGGTGGGGACTTTGCGCATATGTTGCCAATAAGTTTGTCGGTGGTATGGCGCGTTGCCCGGGTCATAGCTGCTGTTTGTGTGCACTTCCGAATGCTTTATCGTTGACCCCGGCTCACCGGTTCAGCTGCGTGTCCGTCTGATGTCTTTGTCCCTGTGTGCATTTTTCGCACTCCCACATATCGAGTTATGTGCGTCTGTTGATGCACCTCACGTGTTTCCGGTGACAGTGTATGCAGACCCGCGTAGTATCGCGTCAACCACGAGGCATATCGCCTTTCACATACGTGAGATGAAAGTGTGAGAAAAAAAACTAAATCCCTCAAATTGAAAAATGCAAATCGATATGGCACATTTTATTTTCCTCCCTTGTACTTTTAGACCGTTTGCTAATTTTTCTTCGTCAGCTTGTGGTCGGAGCTTCAATGACCCGAATACTTTGACCACATAATATAATTCCTCCATCAATGCAACTGTCGCGTCAACAAACTGACCCAGAAATTCGTAATTTTGTCTTGGCGAATAAATAATTTTGTAATCGTGAAAATATGGACTGCAATTTTTACGATAAATCGTTCAGTATTTCGTTTTATTTTGGCTAAAAGTGTTGAATTGTGTGTTTCACTTTTGGTCTCTTCAATGATGAAACAGAAGGTTTTTTTCATTCGTCGACTGACTTTAGGTGCAAGAACTTTCACACCGATTCAGTGCATACGGATAACGCAGAAAAAAAGAAATGAAATTATATCTATGTATGCAAAGCCAGTAACGTAAGCTCGACTCGTTCCACATACACGTGGATTTTTTATGTAAATGGGTGCATTGATCATGCTGCGACGGGCGTGTATAGAAAAATTCGTGCATACAAATGTGTAATATTTAATGACCAAGATTCTTTTGTGCCTTTCTCACGCACACATACGAAAATATATATGTATATTTATTAATGCACGTAGATCCAAATGCATAAATCGTGCACAGTGTGCAAAAAGCTTTTGGGGCATAAAAGACAGCGGGGATGAGTCGGAGTTTCAGTGGAAACTGTTGTAATGACCGACACGTTACGAAACTCCAATTCAACTCTACAAAAATTTTAAGAATAATCCTCGTTACGTGCCGAAAAAAAACGAAGAGCCCAAATGACGTTTAAAAGTGAACTCTTTGTTTAATTTTGGAGAACTTGAATAGGAAAAAGATATTTCCGTTGTTTTGTGTCGGGTGGAATTTGGAGTTACAGGGATAAAAGGGTGAGCGAATTTCAGGCAAATGAAACAGCTGGCAAGGACGAAAGTATGGGGTGTATAATTTTTTGTCGACTGGTCAGCACCAACGAATCGTTGCCGAGGTCCAACAATGCTTTATATATTTCTTTTATTGTTTTTTTTTTTCCTTTTCACTTCCGGACCGTATAAACAGGGATTTCGTGATTCCAATGGAATCGCAATGGCAACGAAAATTGTGCATATTTGTTCCGGTCTAGTGTGTAACGCCAACGCGCTCATATGGTCGAGCTTTTTTGCCCTTTTTTTTCGATGCAAATTCAACAGTCTGACTAGTCGAGACTTTTTCTACTGGAGATTCGTATATTTTTGGAAATTTTCATTCTCATGGAGGGTGAATTTAATTTGAGAATAAAAATTCTCGGTTCACCTCTATTTCTCGGGTTTTTCCGAACGCCGAACGAACACGAGACGCCCCTGTTTTTTCTGGGTTCACTTGCCCACCGACGGATATTGCCTTTTTCAATACTTTTCTTTCTCATATAATTAATTATCTAACACATCTGGCGACGATTCACCAGAGAATTCAAGTTTTTCCTACGACGTTCTCTCGGGATACCTTGTATAGGATTTTGGCTCTTTCGGCTGCTCGTTTCTCTCTTTCTTGGATTTCTCGATCACCCTCTACCCTATTCTCTCTCCCCTCACTCCGATGATCTTTCAGTCGCATTGGAAAATCGAGAACGAAGAAAACTAACGGGCGGGCTAACTGACGGAGAAAAAGAGACCTTTGAGAATTCGTGTTCTCTGCTTGATTTATCTGCTGCAGCTTCCCTATCCCTCTCTCCCTCTCTCTTTTCCCCTGTGACTGTCACGACTACGTTTCTCAAACACTTTGTTGTCAGAGGTACTTCAAATATCATATCGTCATGTCAAGGTCGCGAACAACACGACAGTTATTTCATATCGAACAGTAACGACGACAGTCGGAGAAACAAAGTGAATTTGATTCGAGTTCGTTTGACAATGGAGACCGAGTTTATAAATGCAATTGTCGAAATTCATTCGAGATCGTAGTATGAAACGCGTGTATTTGCTAATAAATAACAAAATTACGTCAGCGAGGAATTTTAATATTATCATTTTGAATATTTCGTCCGAAAATTTATCATTGACAATATTTTTCAATGAATATTCATAAAATTTGATCAATTCTTCAGCAAATAAATTTTCCAGCATGTGTGTCGAGCTCACTCCGTTTCATAAAAAAATACATATGTGTGTGTGTGTGCATAAGAAAAAGGTTGTGACTAGCAGAGAGCGAGACAAATTATAGCTGACGCTGCAGCACGAGTTCCATCGATTTGCAAAGTCAGATAAAGAGGAATAGAAAGCTGAGCATATGATACGGAGACGTGATTTCGGCTGGTACGATTCTATGTAAATTTTTTCCTTCACAACCCTTCCCAACCCTCGACATTAGGCGTCTATGGGAAAAAATTGCAAACACAAGCCAACGGAAAAGAAAAATATATGTCTCTTTATGAATTTAAGCCTCGGTGTCAACGACGGTCCGGCAAGTCCCTTCGCTCTCTTTTTCGACTCTTTTGATAGTTTGTTTATTTCATGAATATGGAAAAATTCGCAGGACCGTCCTTGAGGAATTAAAAAAAAATTTCTATCTCTAGCCACAGCTGGCGAATTGCTGACGTAATTCGTTCAGAGAGATTTCATTTAACCGACAAAATAGTTGAATCTGTGATGAACCATGATGATAATAATAATAACGACTTTAAGTAATAATGCTAATTATTATTATCATCATAATCAGGAGTTATACTTATTAAGGGGTTTACCTGAATAGAAATATTATTTGAGCTTTTATACGTAGAATTTCCATTTAGGGGCTTGAATTATTGGGCGATGAGTATTTTCATAATAAAAACCAGAGCCACGTCAAAGCGGAACGTATTTAGCGCTAATACGGATTTCATGAATTCGTAAAACCGAAAATATTTCACGGCACCATAAATAATGTAGAAAAGTTTGATAAAATGACTCACCCTGTCCTGACGAAGTTGGCAAAGTACTGGATAATATTCTCGGACAAAGCGACTTCGTTCTTGGTGTAATTTTTCGGAAAATGTCCAAAACCATCGACGAGTGGCGCTCCGAAAATGAAGGGCAATTCCTCTCCGTGCACAGATCCCATTTTCTGTAAATAAAAAAGCAATGTTGATCTGATGGATTTTAAAAGGGAATGTACTGATTAGAAAGAAAGGAAAATTCGGGGAATAAAACTCAAATTGAATCGATAAAGCAACGAGTCTTTTGTTCAATCTCCATTCATGTTTTTTTTCACATTTTAAAACGTCAGGCATCTGTGTCACTGGGCACAGTCGACAATGTATGGACAAAACGATCGAAAATCCGGCCTGAAAAATATTCGATGGAATAACAGGAGATTCATGGAAACGGCTTCGATGTGTAGGGCGTTAGAGCAATATTGTTGTTTCAACGAAACAAAAAACCATCCTCCAGCCTCTTCAATTATTTGGCCCTTTGAAGCCAGAAAATGTTTTTTTTTTTTTTTTTTTTTTTTTTTTTTTTTTTTTTTTTTTTTTTTTTTTTTTTTTTTTTTTTTTTTTTTTTTTTTTTTTTTTTTTTTTTT